>BMAU01021321.1:0-150000 GCA_019973935.1 Trichonephila clavipes
GCAGGAATACCCTATTGTTTATGATACTAGGTTCCAAAAAAAAAAAAAACTGAATGGTTACTATAACGTTTCGCAAAATTAAGAGAAATGGAATGGAAATCTTATTTAGACGATAGTGTAAAAATCTAAAGATTAGTAAAGAATGTAAGCCCCTGAGAAAGTTTTAAGTCTTGAATCCATTTACTGTTCATTAATGTCGTGCTGAGAAGTAATACGAGTGATTGTGGTAATGTTACACGGTAGATCTTTAATAATACTAAGACTCAAACCCTTGATTGGATCGCCCAAATTACAGCCGAAAGTTCACAATTAAAACCATTTGATTAGCTCGGCACACATTGATATAGACGGAACCGAAGCTTTGTTATTGTATACTTACGTAATAACAGCTCTCTAACATAAAGGTCAAATCATTATTTTTCGCCAAGCAATCTAAAAAAGAGAAAATTTTCAAGATGCAACAGTTTTCATTTCTATCAGCGTTGAGAAGGGGAAATACAAACGGAGGGAGTTCCCCAGGTAACAGGCAATTTTCCAAAACATTGTTTCCGATTCTTTACCTATCTTCGTGTCTCAATCGATGGGGGTAAAGGGGTAGGGGATAGAACGAAACGTCTTTGTTTCTGTTATAATCCCGGCTTTTCCCTCTCATTAAGAGATGCCCCCCCAATAGCTTACAGAAAAACAAAATAAACAATACTCAGGGAAAAGGTTAGAGTGAGGATGGCTTCGACTTTCCAAGTTTTTTTTCTTCTCCTTTTTACTTTGAAGGAGTGTTCTTCGTTCCGCTGATTACTTTCCAATTATCTGTCACGAAATAATTTGCATAAGAAGGGATTTGGTTTAATTATACAAATAGGTCTTAAAGTCCTTACAAGTTGATTTTTTTCTTCGAGTTAATCTGCCAGAGCTACACGAGGACTGATTCTTTTTAAAATTCTACGGGGGTGACACCTAAGTCGATATTTTACACTATATTTGCTTCTTATCCCACTACATAAAGAACTTTTGGCTAAAAGAGATTAAGATGAATAACAATTATAAAGGTAAATTCATTGGCTCCAAAAGTTTAAGAATTACGTGAAAGTTTAACGAAATGAAATTAATTTTTTATTGGCAAAATGGCTACTAATGTCATAAACCTCTCACTGTGCCTCCCGCGATTTCCACGGACAACGTAAATGTAGTTAAAATTTTTACAACCCACGATTTTCATGGGTATGCATTTTCTCCGACTATTCATATGTACAACGCATGTGGTTCCTATTTTAATTTAAGTTTTTTTTTATGTTCGTATTTTTTATGTTCTAATTTTACATCCATATTACAAATTAATTATCTATTAATTCTATAAACACTTTTTCAAAAATCTTTGTATATTTTAATTCTAAAATGCAGATTTGAAATACGCAATAAAAAAAAATATTAGCAGTGCCTTCCATGAGCTTTTCATATACAAAATTTAATATTTATCTTAATAACTTGTATGGTTTATAATTAATTTCGTATTGTAGCTTTAGCGTCAAACTACAGTGTGTGAAGTTATACTTATTTTGGCGAGTTAGGGAAAAATATGAGAGTACATTTTTACGATGCGCGCACACCTCACAAAAAACTGACACCTTGCATTTTAGGTTTTATACACATAGCGCCATCTAGTGTAGAAGAACAATAATACAAAGCTGATAAAATAAATTAATCTTAATAATACACACTTTAAAAATGGACAAATATTTTGAATTTAATTTATCTTTAATTGGAAATAACTTATCTGTTCAACAATATTCTTGTTACGAACTAATTTTTTTAAAATTTTTAGTGGCTTTTGTTTTTAAATTTTCAAATTTTACTATGCAATATTGCAATGTAATTGATACCTTTTATTATCATTAATATTTCACCCTTCTTTTTCAACTGTTTCCAACAAGATAGATGTTTTGATAATTAAAAATTACATTTCTGTAAAATATTTCCTTATAACAAAATGTTATTACTTTTTCTTCTATCAGAAACAGTTAAATAAAAATCTTTAAATAAAAACAATATAAAATAAATTTATTTAGTGCTAAGAACAATTAGTATTTCATTATTTGTTGTGTAACTTAGGTGGATGTGATTTGTTTTGAGCTTTTTTATAAAAATTGTAGTTTTTTTAAAATAAGAAGATGTTACTGCCCTATATTTATTATTTTTCAATTCGATTTAACTTATTTTTTAAAAATAGGAATGTCATTCTTTTTTTAAAGGAATTTATGCATATTTTGCAGTCATTTACTTGCGTTTTCATGAAAAAGATTGTAAACGGAATTACGTTGGATCTAGTGGAGCGATGGAAATTCAGGGTGCGTCTAAAATTGTTCACCGGTCGTTATCTTTACATAAATGCCCGATATATTACGTACTAAGGAGATGGGGATTGCAAAGCATTTGATGCGGCAAAAAAGAAAAACATCTATGGAGATGAATATCCAATTGAAAAATTGCAGTGTATTGGCCATGTAATGAAGCGCGTGGGAACAAGATTAAGCCGATTAAAAGCTCAATCGAAAGGGCAAATCTTGTCAGATGATAAGAGGTAAAAATCGTTTGACTGAACATGAAATTGATAACTTACAGTCATACTATGGATCAGCTATTCGGAGAAATCACAGCAGTGTTCAGAATATGCGTCAAGCTATCTGGGCCATTTTTCTGCATAAGCTATTAACTGATGAATATCTTTAACATGGTTTTTGTCCCGTCGGTGAAGATTCATGGTGTGGATTTAAAAAGGCTGAAGCATCAGGTAAATTTTACAAACATAAAAACAGTCTTCCGGTCGCTGTTGTAGAATCAATGCGTCCTATATTTAGAGATCTTTCAGTTCCTGTTCTGTTGAAAAAATGTTTGCATGGAAAAGCACAAAACCCGAATGAAAGTTTTCATAATGTCATTTGGTAACGTGTTCCCCAAAACATTTGTACAGATTGAAGCACTTTC
The DNA here is from genome assembly GCA_019973935.1 of Trichonephila clavipes. NCBI lineage: Eukaryota > Metazoa > Arthropoda > Arachnida > Araneae > Nephilidae > Trichonephila > Trichonephila clavipes. Next base: position 2,980 of record BMAU01021321.1, read on the forward strand.
CTTGGTGTTTATGATGCTGTTTGTTCCTTTAATGATGGTAATGTATCGAAATTAAAAATGCTTCAAAAAATGGGAGCAAAACCTGGGGAATATTCAGTAAGTGCCATGAAAATTCTCGATAGGAAAATACTAATAAAAGTGGTTTGTGCTTTTTCTGGACGCTCGAAGAAAATTAGAAAAGATTAAAGAAAAAGAAAGAAAGAAGATAATATTAAGAAAAAAAATGCAGAAATGGGCTACAGTGCAGGATCTTTTTGATGAGGTAAAACTTTATACAAAAAGCTACTGTTTTCTAAATATTATATTTTTTAAATAGTCTGTTCTTTTTTGCATAAATCTACTCTATGCATGAACTGGAAATTTTTACTGTATAATTCATACATATTGTGTATTTATACAAATTTTCAAGCTTTGGTGTTCAGTAGTTTCTTATTAAAAGGTAGATAAATATCTCAAAATGCAATGCCTTTTTCTTGCCCGTAGCTTGCTACATACATAAGTCTCATGTTCAAAAACATAAAAACAGATTTCTTGTTGTTTTGAATACCATTTATCTAATATTTCAAGAAAAATTTTATTCTGATGCTTTAAGAAATTGTGTTTACAGATGAATATATAAAACATTAATGAAACCTTTTGAAATATCGTATAATTATATATTACCAAAGCCTTATTCCCATATATTGACACATTTTCACATCGTATTTAGGATGATTTATAGTCAAATTTGATGAAAGTACTGTTTCAGAACTAAAAAATTTTCAAAGATTGATATAGAATTTGAGTAAAATGATGCAAACGCTACAAAATACATTGATAGCTTAAAAGTGAAGAATGCTATATCAGTATTTTCTGGAAAATCTAAGTAAAAGAAGAACTAAAAAGTCCAAAAAGTAATAGAAAATAATCTAATATTTAAAAAAATTCGGCAAATACGGATTGTAATTCACGTTTTTTTATGTGTGTGATGTGACATTTTACGTTAAAAATGCAATTTTCTCAAAAGGACTGTTTTCAAACTGCGTGTACCTTTTTCTCAGAATCTACCGAATGAATGCACATGCAATTTTTACTGAATATGAATAATATGCAACTTTACATACTGGAACTATTTTTTGGAAGATTTTATTCAAATAATTTTGCTGAAAAGTAGTTATCGCAAAAAATATTCCACTTTTCAAAAATTTCATAGTGATAATTTTACATTGAATTTTTTTGAAAAAAGTAAACAATATATAGTAAACTTTTTAACCATTGTATAAACAAAAAAGCCTAAATAATATACAGACAAAATTTGAGTATATATATTTAACAGTTTCTGAGAAACATGTTCCTAATAAAGATCAATTTAACATTGGTGGTATAGGAGGTACCGACTAACGTTAACCTGCTCCGGCCCTTTCTACATGGTCGGTCTTCTGTGGAGCTAGGACTCAAATTCTCTACACTCAAGCCAGTGACCAGTGCTTCTCAAACTTCCAATACTTGCGACCCAATATTTAATAAGAAATTTCTTCGCACCGAACTTCCATGCAAAAACAATGTTTTGAATTCAATAATACTATACTTTGACGCTAAAACTACAATACGACTTAAACCTCTTAAGTGCTACCGGCGTATATAAACATCCTCTCTCGATCAAAGCATTAATTCCCCCGACGTATATAAACGTCTTTCCGAAGTACGATCTTTTCTGTACGCTACTATCCATGAAATTATTCCGAAGGCTTTGGAATGCAAAAAAGGACGTTGATAGTGTTTGCGAAGGATTTAGTCGCGGGGATTTGCTTGTGTATTCCTTTTCAATCCTTCCCCCTATATATCAGAGACACGTGCCTACGTGGAAAACGGGGCCAGTGGGAAGCGGATTACGGAACTGTTAATCGACAGCGAAGGGATTATTATAAATCATACAAATTAGCAAGATAAGTGTTAATTTTTGAATGTAATTTTATATATGGCAAGCCCATGGGGGGGATCACTGGTATTTATTAAACTTATCCTTGACTTAGTATTGTTAAATTAATTATAAAATACCTTGTGCGCTACTGATACATTTATAAGTACATGATATCAGTGTAAATGTGTATTTTAATTTTTATTAAGTAAAAATGTATTTTGTTTGTTTACTTTCAGTAAACTAACAATTTTTTTAAATAATCAATTAATTGCGACCCTTCAACATGCTCGCGCCCACATAGAGTTATTACGTCCCCCTAGAAGGACGCAGTTTAAGAAACGCTGATCTAGAGCCAGCTGAAAAACCTCGAGTGGGGTTGATGGGTTTGTGTTCAAGAACAATAAAGAGACATTACCGAAATTTCGATTTGGAACTAGAAATCTGCACAAAAAAATTGTTTAGTTTATAACATTACATCAAATGTACTGAACACATTGCCAATGGGAAAAAACTATTTGGTCTAACGAAAGTAAAACAAATCATTTCAAAGGGAAAATTCGAAAACAGTATGCATGACACTGAGCAGGAGATGAATCATACCCAACCTGCATTTAACTCAGTGCTTCTCAAAGTTTCTATGTATGCTAACCAATATTCAATCATGATTTTCATAACGTGTCTCCGCCCACCCATACAATAACAATGTGTTTAATTCAACGATACATTTTAACACTAAAGCTATAATACGCAACTTTTAAGATGCATAAACCTCTCACTCAGCCAAAGCGTTCACTGCCCCGGACGTACATATACGTCTTTACAAAGTACGATATTTTCTATGCACTGCTATCCATAAAATTATTCCGAAGACCTTGGAATGCAGTAAAAGGACTTTGACAGTATTTGCGAAGGATTTATAGAGGATTTGCTTATTTTTTCCTCTTCCCGTCCCCCACCCCTCAATAAATCTCATACGCGCGCCTACTTGGAAAATGGGAGCGAGTCCCGTGACTGTAATCCAGCAGTTAAGGGAATAGCTCTAAACTGTACAAATTATCATGATAAGTGTTAATTGTTGTACATAATTTTATACATGAGAAACCCATGGGGGTATTAATAATTACCAATGTTGTTATTACTTTAGTACTGTTAAATTAACTGTAAAATACATTGTCCCGTTCTGAGACATTTATAAGTGTATTATACAGAGTGTTTTTTTTTTTCAGATATAGAAGTTTAAGTTGGCATTACTTTCCAAGATGGCGACCGATTTAACAGCTGTAGAGTGATTTATTCTCAGTTTGGTTTGGCAATTCATCATGAATAGACTCACGTCTGAACAACGCTTTCAAATTGTGCAATTTTATTTCGAAAATAATGGTCGATTTTTATAAGCGAATTTTGTTTAGCGATGAAGCGCACTTCTGGTTGAATGGCTACGTCAACAAACAAAACTGCCGCATTTGGAGTGAAGCTAATCCACAAGTGTATGTCGAAACACCGTTATATCCAGAAAAACTGACTGTTTGGTGCGCTTTATGGCCTGGTGGAATCCTTCTTCAAAAACGATGAAGGCCACAACGTTACAGTCAATTGTGATTGGTATAGAGCCATGATTACTATCTTTTTCATTCCTGAATTGAACAATCATGATGTCCAGGAGCTGTAGTTCCAACAAGACGGCGCAACATGTCACACAGCTCGTGCCACAATCGATTTATTGAAAGACACGTTTGGTGACTGCCTAATTTCACGTTTTGGACCTGTGAATTGACCTCCAAGATCTTGTGATTTAACACCGCTAGACTATTTTTTGTGAGGCTACGTAAAGTCATTGGTCTATGCGGATAAGCCACAAACGCTTGACCATTTGGAAGACAACATTTCGCCGTGTTATTGCCGATATACGGCCACAAATGTTGGAAAAAGTCATCGAAAATTGGACGTCCAGATTGGACTACATCCGAGCCAGCCGTGGCAGTCCTATGCTAGAAATCATATTTAAAATGTAATGCCGTAAGATTATCTTTCGAATAAAAAAGTTCATGTCAATCGAATAATACATCGTTGTTTTATTGCAATTTAAAGTTCTATACCTCTCAAAAAACACCCTTTTCAGTGTAAATGAGTATTTTATTTGTATTGTTATGCCAGAATGTATTTGTTTACTTTCAGTAAATTAATAATTTTTTTAGAATAAATCTTTTGTTTTCGGCTTTCCAATGTTCTCACGCAGAGTTATCCAGCTCTTCCAGGGGCGCCCTCCTACACTTTGAGAAACACTGTCAAACCACTAGGCTACAAATGTCATTAAATGTCCAATGGGAGCCTCTGTAGAAATACGAACATATCAATTCGATGCGATAACTCAGTATCTCAGCATGTTTGGTGCGATATTTTGGGGTTGCATATAAGCATGTCTTACCGTCGGCAGCATGAACTGGTAGCAGTGGGACAAACACCTGATACGTTATGTAGCCTTAGAAAATTAATTGCATGGAGTGATGCCAGGGTTGCGATGAAGCCAAAGATAAAGAGCTAAGTCCTGATTTGCTATGCGACCAATTGTGGGACAATTTGTCTCTTAAAAACTCAAAATCAGTTCAATGTTGACGGTGTTTCTTGACATCCTGCTGTAGAATGGAATCGCCCGATTCTTCTTCCAACTGTAACAACAATCAAACTTGTTGTGCATGTGCAAATGATTAATCCCATCAATAGTTTCTTCATGGAAAAATAATCAGCTGAAATTGTTTTTGTCTTTAGACAATGTACTAAATTGGTGATTCGGATTTCACTTTCTTTGAGGCATGTGGGTTAGAGTTTCCTGAGATGACGCTTCACTTTTCATAGACTTAAAATCTCACCTTATTACGTTACACAATTTTATACGTGGTCTGCATCCAGCTCATAAACTTTAAAAAACTGACCAAATTGTTTTCATACTTCTTTATCGCTTAAGTCGGTACAAGTCACATGGTTTTGTGTTTGTAAATCTCCTGCGTAATGCTCCATACTACTCTAAAAGCATTTTTAGTTCCCAGTTGGCATGTCGTTTGATTTTTTCAGAGTGATGATTAATTAAAGTGTTTCGATTATGAGAATGGAACCTCGGTAGCCTAGTGGTTATGATCACGGACTCGTGGCCAGAGTGTCGTTGGTTCGAGTCCTGGTGCAACTGAAAACTGACCTTGCAGTGGGATCGATGCAAGTGAAATCAATCGTTCTCTCGTTGTTATGGTGTTAGGTGAAGGAAGTAATTGTGCTTATGAATCGTCTTCGTCATTTTGACGAAATTTAGAAATACGGGGTCCAAAGCAAATAACCTTTGGGTTGATTTAGAGATTGCGACGTTAATATATCTCATCGAGTACAATAAATATTTTCTTCACTTACATATGCGCGACTCAATCTGTTTCAAGTACTTCCCTTGTTCATGAAACTTTCCAAATCACGTAAGTTCATTCATTGATCAAGTAAAACATTTTTGTATTAATGACGAAAGCCTTGTTCAAGAGTTTGACGTCTCTCGTTACGCCATTTATCATCCTCTTCATAAATTTTAAACTGTAATTTTTGTTTCACGACTATGAACAAAGTTATATTTAGGAGTAGGGGGAGGAGCTCACAGATCTTCGAAATTAGTGTTTTTATTGGAATTAGTTTGATATCACGGAGCTCGTGCCATTTTTTTTTTTTTGTTTATATTCACAAAGATGGGTGATAACATAACAATATGGTTACCTTGGTATTTTTGCAGTTTTTGGAATATTGCAAGTTTCAAGTACTTTTTAATTGATATTCATTATTAATGTTATTATATATTATGTAATTATATTGTTAATAATATAAAAATTATTATATGTAATAATCATACAATATTCATTATTTATAATAATGATGTTATTGATTTATAACTATTTTTTGTTATTCGTTTATAATTATTATGGTACTTATTAGTTATTACGTTACATGAGTATTCTTATGAATAATTTTTATATCCCAATACGATGATTTTCTTTTTTTTATAATTAGTGTTATAAATTTTATTAAATTATTATATATAGTAATTATTATTAAATCATACTATATGAATATTATATTTAACTAATATTAAATTATAACATTATTATTATATACTGCAGAATATTATTAGTACAGGTAATTTTTTTATTATACTACATTTGTATTCATTATTTATTGATTGATCTTAGTTATTCTCGAGTGAGTGAATATTAACGTCGCACTGTTCGGCTACGCAAGGGCTTTTGGTGACGGACGACGTAATTTTGAACCATGATCAAGTGACGTGCACTACACCTGGGCTGGCACCCCCCTCTCCTAACTACCACACCAGCGGGAGGACGTTACAGCTCTCGACAGATTTAGCGTGCATCGTACCCCTACACGGTGGGTCTTTAGTGGTACTGGGCTCGAACACGTGACATGCCAGCCACGATCCGATACCTTGACCACTCGGTACCACGACCACTATTTTTCTAGCAAAAGGTCAGCTACTTTTTGAACAAACCTTGCATATAAAAATTTGCATCTCAAAGCATGAATTATTGAGTTAATTCAAACGACTAAAAAAATCATTCTCTTCAATTATTAAAATCTTTGTCCCTAACTTCACTTAAAAAAACTCATGACATGCCTGCCATGATCCGATACCTTGACCACTGACTGGGCTACCACAGCCCCTTAGTTAATCCCAATCTCTTTCTATATTTTTCTTTTGAAATATGTTTCAATGTATTTAAAAACAATTTTTTAAAATTATCTTCCTGACGATTCTATACCGCTAAGCCACCATCTTGGATTCTATTCCAATAACAAGCGCTGTTTGGCGTGATTCCTTTATCGAGCTAAGCAGCATTTTACGTCACCCTGTGATATCAAACTAGGACCTTCTTATTTATGTACACCTGGTATATTAATGCTCAAATTCTCCCATTGGTGTGGCGTAAAAGTAAACGGGCTAATGTAGTTGTCATCCTTATCAGTTGACAGTGGCTCATTATGACAGGAACTGTCATCAACTTTCTACGTGTTAAATACGAAATCAATCTATGTATGTCCACAGTTCCTTAGAAACTATTTAATAACCACTTACTTGTATTGAATTATACTATTGTAACAACTACATTTAAACCCTGCCGCCTTCCCTTGAAGATTAGAGAGAGCCAGGAAGCACCACTTGTTCTTTATAGAAGCGGGAACTCGTTCTTCCGTCTCTGCTGCCCTGGATCGCCGCCGGAGAAAGATGTATACACGTGGAGTCAGGGAAAGCCTGTCCCCCTTTAAGTCCTTAAGTTCTTTTCTATAACTACTTTAATAGATGTGTGTTGTTTTATTAAGTGACCCTTTGTGTTGCGGAACATTAGAAAATAAAAATAAGATTTGTTCCAGTAATGAAAAGGCTTCTTTATTTCAATACAACGAAGACACGACAGGGCGATTGTCATACTATTCAATTATTCGGCGAAATAATAAGCTTACAATTTAATCAACGCGAGCTTGTTCTAACAATTCATTGAAGTTTCAAGTGTAGAATTTCTAATTAGTATTTAAGCTTCTTAGGGATTCGATTTAAATAAATACGGCATCAATTAATCGCTGGGATTCAAATAGAGCATTCAATCGATCAAATACCGAAACGTCGAAGTGCCTTATATCCCCTTGATTCTGCACAACAGCAAATGTAGGTGGGAGAAAATAATTTGATCTTATTTTTAAAAAAACGAAAAGACACCACCTTTATAGTTAATCGAACTAAGTTGTGAAACTTCATCTTTTTGTTGCCACGTCAGAAATCAGTCGCCAGATGCGGGATGTATCTGGAAATGGGAAATCGTTAATCCTGATGATCCTGATCAATGGGGAAAAATTATTAAGTTTCTGTATTGTCATCGGTCCTGGACAAGTGAAAAAAATTTCGAATAAATCTGACCTTTTGAAGTGGGTAAAAAATGAGTTCAAAGGTTCCATTAGGTACAAGTGAAGCTTATAAATGGGTGTTAAAAAGTTTAACTTATTGATAGTTTATTCATGTTTCACTATGAAACAAAACAGAGGCGGGGTGATGAAATTTTTATTTTATATGATCACGTGTAACGGGGACAGTTTCTGTAAACTAGCGCTCACTCTGCGAACATCTACACTACACAACGTGATGACTTTGAACCTCGGAAGGTTTAACATGCATCATTCCTTGGCGAGTCTTCGGTGACTTCAGCAATTAAAATAAAAACTTGGCAGCCACGGCCCCGATAAAGGTTACCACTGCCAATTATTATGCTTGAAATAAAATCTAAATGCTAATCGTATCCTCTTGGTTTGATCTTTTAAGATGAAAACATTTTTACATACGCGTTTTTTTTTTAATTAAGTAAATTTCTTTTAGTAAGACATAATCTACATTGCACTGTTTTTTATGCAACTATACAAGAATTTTAATATGGTTTTTAAATCCTGCGTTTACTGTAGACTATATTTTTAAGTTCTGTTTTTTATACACATTATAAAAGTTTTACTTGAAAATTTTTTTACTTCGCTCTTGATCAGTTAATCATAGTATTTTTCAAAGTAACTAACAAATGAATTGTTAAAAGTAACATGAAACAAAATACTTTAATACTGGTCGTCATTTGGAACTATTATACAGCTAATAGTATACAGTATTATACAGCTGTATATATACCTGTGTATAGATTTTCCTTGGAGAAATAAAACATTTACTTTTAATCAAATGTGTTTCACCTTTCCCACAGAATGAATCCGCATTTAAATTTTTTTTTAAAAAAATTTGAAATTGATGGTGAAGTGAAAAAAATCGTTTTTTCCAGCATTATTCGAAAACTACTTCGAGACATAACTCATTTTTCCTATTCACACATATAACTGTTTCAAAATTCGTATATATTTTAATCATAAGAATAACTTATTTTTTAAGTATTGTTCCACATGTAAGAAAGTGCTGCTCTCTATCGATAATACGAGCCATTTCATAACAGGACACGCAAATCATTTATTTCTTCGGTCCACTAATAGATGACGCCACTACTAAGAGTATTCAAGATATGTAAAATGCAATTTATTTATTTCATTATTTTAACAAATTTTTAAAGTGTGTATAATAAATAAAAAATGATTTTTCGGAAGGGGAGGGTCTGCGTTTTACATGATGTGATTTTAAGTAAAAACCTATACTGATGTATTTATTAAATGATCAATGTATTTTTCTTAATTAAACTTACATTCATTCAAACATTTTCTATTTAAAACTTTTTTAAAAAAAATAATTGAAATTTAATACATCTTTAACAGAAAATCTTTATTATAAAAGTTTTAAATCTGTTGACATTTTTTTTAAAGTTTCATACAACTCTCTCCCAAAAATAGCTTTAATTGGTTATTATTTAAATAAGCTAAAACTTTTCTTGCTAATCTTTTTAATATATTGGGCATCTATATAGCTTGTGGATTTTTTTTTTGCATACAATTTAAATTTTTTGATTAATTCCAAAGATACATACTGTTTAGTCCGGCGTGTAACATGCACTTTTAACACAAAAATTAAGATTGAAACTTACGGGTGTATGTTATACGTCAGGTATGAAAATGAGAGCATAAAGACAACTAGACTTTACCATGAATTGAAATACTGTTTCTTTTAAACAAATGACGTAACCTTTGAACTTTAAAAACTAATTCTAGGAAAGTGCTATATTTCGTTCAAAGGCCTGACGGGGGTGAGATAGTACCTCAAATAAATGACTAAAAAACATAAGAACACTACATACGTAAATTTCAGGTTTCTTCATAAAAAAGGGTAAAATCCTAGGAGGACCCACTGGTGTTTTTGGCGCCAAAAACTTTTCGCCAAAAAGCGCCAAATTGAAGGTTTTCAAAAAGGCGTCAATGACGAAAAACACTTGGGAAGCGTATGCATCAGCGGGGGGAGTAGGGGGGATGAAATGGGCGTTTCGCAAAGATGAAATAGAATAAATACATTAAATTAATCATTATAAAAAGATAAAAACGGAGAAAGCAATGAAATTCATTTTAAAAAAGCATTCTAAAACCAGTGTGTAGAACATGATTTACATTTTTAAAAAAGGACGAAAGGGGCGTTTCGCAAAGATAAAATCGAAGAAATGCATGAAATCAATCATTTAAAAAAATTTTAAAAGGCACTTACCTTACTCTTGAATTTCGTCATGTTCCGTTGGTGGATACACTCGTGCGATGGATGCAAGGAATTCATGAAGATTGTCATCCACGAACTTGTGACCGTTAGATCGTCATTCACCACGAACGCGTTCATGCTCTTGCCGAACCAATATCTCGTCAAACGCAAGATAATAGTTATAGCAAGTTTGCTTTCGCTAAACCAAGTGCCCTTTCTCACACTCCGAACGACGTCGTGGGGATTATCTTTCGACTGGCTGCGGCAACGCCATTCGTAGCCGTCAAACGCATTTCTTTTCTTCACTTTCGGACATTCATAACGAGAAGCAATTAAATTAGCTTTCATACACCATTCTAACGTCTCTTTCTTCCCCTTTGTGCCCAGGAGCACAAGAAACCTGTCGTAGCCTCACTTTCAAGTAATTTCCTTTCACAAGCCATTCTTAACAAAAACCGGTGGAACCTTCTCAAGCGAAATCAAATGTCAAAAAGACGTTTTTTCGGAAAAGGCGAAAAACGCTGCACTTTTTTTAGGGTTGCCATTTTTTCGGTGATTTGAAAATCCAAATTTTTGGATGAAATGGAAGGGTTACCATATTGTAACCTTTATCGCTCAAAATTTGGCGACCAAAAGTGGGTCCTCCTAGGACTCAACCATTATATGTTACAGAAAGTATTATATGTGCGCCGGACTTTACGGTCAACAGACTGAATAATATGACACAGAATATTGGCTTAATAACATTTGAATGATAATTCCATAAAGGTTTCAGTGATTAAACTTCAAGAAGGGTGTACTGCATTCTACAAATCTTTTATAAACAAAAATCAAAGTTCGAAATTGGGTTGGGAATAATAACGTTAATCATTTTCTTCCCTGCTACCAAAAACATTTACTCCCTACAGATTATAAAATGAGGAAAAAATAACTAATTAATGATTTTCATATATAATGATTTTCAACTAAATTATAAAATGAAAAGAGAGTACAATTCTAATAATTTAATAATTTAAATTAGCAATACTCAACTTTCGGCCTACCGAGCCTTTTTATGTGGCCCGGTCATGAGCCATTGCTCTCAGAAATTCACTTATTTAAGATCAGGGTTTTAAAAATTTGTTGGGAAAATCTTTAATAAGAAAATATATATATGTATTTGCTTTTTTGCCTTCAATGCCGTAGGGCTTCAAATTGATATTCTTGTTTTATTTGTAATGATTACGGAACCATTTTTAAAAGTAATATAAAATAATTAAAAAACATAGATTTTGCTTTTTTGCCTTCGATGTCGTAGGGCTGCGAATTAATATTCTTGTACGATTTGTAATGATTACGGAACCATTTCTAAAAGTAATACAAAATAATTAAAATTTAAAATAAAGCTGCACTAATATGTAACAAGCCTTTTTATATTATTAATTTTCATATTCATCTCTAAAGAAGAAGTCAAATTTCACCAACGAGATTGTAATAAGACAATGACAAATTAAAGTCTCTTAAGAGAAGGCAACGTAATTTTACTAACCATCATGAATTTGAAAATACTTTAAGTACGTATGTTTTATACGTAAGTTATTTAATAATGTAACAATCGAACTTTTATATCATTTTCGTTAAGTACCTTAACGGAGTTTTCAAGCAAAATTTAAATAAAAGTCTTATCCCATTTTTTTACAAATCAAATTTCACATCCAATAAATTGTAAACCGAAGCAAATTACGCATACAAATTCCATCATAAATTAGTGAAACGAAATTAAAACATATCTAAAAGAATTTATTTATATTCATCGTTAAAACCACATCAATTGTGAGTTAGTTCAGATGTTGTTTACACATCATTCTTTTCAAGCCATGTTCTTCAGCCATGGTGAGAAATCTAAAATCGTCTAATAAGTATATTTAAAAAGGATTCAGAAATGGTTAGGTGGTCCAGCATGCGTTGACAGAGAAGATTTAGATTTGAAAACTAATTGGCAAGCACCGCATCTGAAAATTTCCACTTGAGGCATCTTTGAGTATTGTAGAACGTCCATTCCACAATAAACTCTTCTTCCACATTGACTGCAAACGAAATTGATTCCACTAGCACAGCACCAAAAGGAGTCCATGTGACTCTTGTTTAAATCGGGGAGTTGAAAGTAACATCCTCTGCAAAAAAAGGCCTTGGAAGTTACTTCTGCGTCCATTTCTCCTTTGAATTATAAAAAAAGCGCCTGCTCTGGAGCCCTTGTTAAAACGTTTAGTGCAGTCTTTCCTCAATCGAATAAAAAAACATTCTCTATTTCAAGAACTCGTTTCTTGTGTGTTGCCATTCAATAAGTACAAATATATTTCATTTTTCCTTTCAGGATCAGGAGATTGTTTTTGTTGACCCTAACTTCATTTAAAAGTTCATATAAAATCATTAATATAACAAAATGCGCCGAAATTAATGGTTTATAATCATCCCCAATTCATTATTCATTCGAGTTCTGGAATCGCTGAAGACCCACCACATCAAGGAGCTGACGTACGTTAATTCTGCTCAGATTAAAAGTCCTCACTATGGTGTAGTGTGGAAGCTTGGAGAGGGGAATGCCAGCTCAGACAATTGTCCTCGTCGCGTGAATGTGGCTCGAAGTTACCAGATCCAATTTTAACAGCTCTTGTACAGCTGAAAAGAGCAGCTTAAATAAATAAATAAACAAACAAGATCTAAAATAATACAAATACTAGAATTTTCCAGTTGCCGTTTTCGAAGTCTAAGAATAGATAACTTTCACGCATTTACTAATATATCATTAAAATAAAATATATTACTTTAACTGATATGCTATTCTCTCGGTTGTAGTAGCCTAGCAGTCGAGGTTATAAATTCGTAACAGGTGTTCAATCCTCATGGCACTTAAGACCGTCCGTGTACAGGAACTGATGCGCGTTAAATCTGTCGAGGTTCAAAGTCCTCCCGAAATGCGTGGTAAGGTAGTTCGTATAGGGGGTTCTAGCTCTGGTAACATTCTCGTTACTTGACTGCATTTCAAAATTACGAGATCCATCGCAATAGCTCTCCTATTATTTCGGAGTGTGACTGGCATACCACGAGTTTGAGTGCTCTGCTCAGGGGCTTATGCGCGTTACATCAATCGTGACTCGAAGCCATCTCTCTTGCGTGGTGTGGAAGTTCGGAGGAGTAGAGCTAGCTCAGGTGTCAACTCCATCACTTGAGCATGTTTCAAGTTTTAGAGCTCCGTCACCAACAGCCCTTGTAGTGCGTTGTTAATATTCAATCAATCAATGAATTAACCAATTGTGTTGTTTTATATTGCGACGTTAAGAAACTCTCCCTCTCAAGTGAGTGAATATCAACGTCACACCAGTTAGCTTTCCGAGAGCGTTTGGCGATGGATCTAGACATTTTTAACTATGACCAAGTGCCTAGGACAGTGTTTCTCAAAGTGTGGGGCGCGCCCCCCTGGGGGGGCACGATAACCCTGCAAGGGGGGCGCGAGCATATCGAAAATTTAATGATTTTTTTAAAAAAATAACCGGAAAGAAGTGAAACAAAATACTTTTTCCATAATAAAAGAAATACACAACAACACTGATATAATTTATGTTTATCATTTGGCGTTCTTCTGTTTTAACATAAAATATTACTCGTTAAAAGAAAAAACGAAACTCGACCCTGAGAAAAATTCTAAGATAAACATTTCATCACTGTATTTATTATTGAAATACTGTATATTAGTTGTAGAAAGAAAAGGAAGACATGATTCACTTTTCAGCCAGGCAGCATAATACATTTGCTGGTCATTTATTTGATTGACCTTCAAACTTACTGGTAGGGTTTCTACATTAGTTCCATCCCATCTTTTATGTATTTATTTTTCGCATAGGGAAATTGTAAATAATGAAGAGTTTTACGATATTTGGAAAATAATTGATTGATTTTTGAAGGATTATTTGGCTAAGATTTATTTTTACGAGTAATCTCAAACATATAAAGCATAGTGAAAAACGTCATAATCCTTTTTAGAGCATCCGTATTTTTTTCTGAATACACTTATAACCAGGCAGCGGTGGCATCTGTGATCTGTATTGAAGGAAGTTGAAACTGATGCATATTATTCATGATTGAGAAACACGATGAACATGAAACGAAAGGAAAATTTTCAATGGCTTCCTAAAAAACTCCATCAACTGAAATATGAAGATATAAGTGTACCACAAGGTTCAGTTCGACTTGTCAAGAAGACACAAGAAAGAAAAAGTTCAACTTGCTATTTGTTGATCACAAAAGGTGTCACGAGTTCGAGCCCAGTACCACTAAAGACCCGTCGTGAAAGGGAGAGGTGCACGTTAAATCTGTAAAGAGCTCAAACGTCCTCTTGTTGGAATGGTGTGGTAGTTAAAAGAGGCCAGCTCAAGTATCGTCCTCGTCAACCATGGTTCAAAATTACGAGGTCCGTCTCTAAAAACCCTCGTGTAGCTGAACAGTGCGACGTTAATATTCACTCACTCGATCATGAATGCTCATTAAAACTATAATACAATTATTCTTCATCTGAATTTTATATTATTGTTCATTATTCAACATCAATTCTAAATGATAATTCTATAAGGCTTAAAATTATAGTTCGCTTTAAACTAATTATACTTTGAGCAATCATTTAAAAAAATCATTTTACATTTTTGCAAACATTGTCGAGCATTTGGCTTTGCACTCCTTACAATTCATCTATTACATCAATAATGTTTTATTTTCTTATAAATAAACTCGTGCAAAGAGAGGGCATTTCAGCCGGTATACTGTTAATGTATCAGTGCTGCACAGAATATTTTATAACTAATTAATTAATACTAAATTAAGAAAAAGTTTAATAAGTATTAACGACTTCCATGGGCTTGTCTTGCAAAGCAAAGTTTTTATAAGGAATGCTTATAATTAGAAATTGACTTTCTGAGTTCTTTTTCTATATTTAGCAGATATCTATATTTTGTCTTCTAAGCAGCCACTGCATTTTGCAATATGTTCAATTTAAAAATTAGAGAAAGGAAAAATAACACACATAATAATTCTCCTATTATTTTATTTATTTATTTATTTATTACTTAAAAGTAGTATACAAAATTTAATACTTATGTTACTAATTTGTATGGTTTATAATTAAGATCGCCTTTTGTAGCTTTAGCATCAAAGTTCATTATTATTGCATTCAGTACATTATTAATGTATAAGGGGGGGCGCGATAAAAATTGTGATCGAAAAGGGGGGCGCCAGTATTGAAAGTTTGAGAAGCACTGGCCTAGGACATCGAACTAGCACCCCATCTCCTAACTCCCACACAGGCCGCGGTAGCCGAGTGGTATAGGTATCGGACCGTGGCTTGCTTTGTCACGGGTTCGAATCCTGTACCACTAAAGACCCGCCGTGTAGGGCAGCGATGCACGTTAAATCTGTCGAGAGCTGAAACGTCCTCCCGTTGGTGTGGTGTGGTAGTTAGGAGAGGGGGGTGCCAGCTCAGGTGTCGTCCACGTCACTTGACCATGGTTCAAAATTACGTGGTCCGTCGCCAAAAGCCCTCGTGTAGCTGAACAGTGCGACGTTAATATTCAATCAATCAATCAACCTAACTCCCACACACAAACGGGAAAACGGTTGAATCCTGACATATTTAACGAGCCTCGGCCGTTTTTGCACTTCAGATCTTTTCACCGGTGATGGGCTCTACCGACAAATCCGTGACCACAAGGCTACAACGCGCTCTCATTCTAAAAGAGATAGGTTAATAAACATGCCCTCACTAGATGTTAATGATTTTAAGTTCTAAAGACTGATAATAGTATGTCACTTCCATATGTTGTTCATTTATAGAACATGAATTATTTTAAAGCCTTGGAGTAGGTAGCTGCTCACAGTTTTCAAGTTGCACTTGCTTTTAAAAAATGTGTTTGTGCCTTGAAACTAGCACCCTTAAAGGGCTTCTATTGTGTTCTAATCATTAAAATTGCTTTATATGTAGAACATTGATCTGGAATATGTTTTCAAGATATTTTAGATGAATTTCTTTTAACACTAGATGAGTCGGATTTTGGAGTTACCTAAAGCCGACATTGGGGATTAATTGGACCCTTATAAGAAATTCAATCCCAATTAAAATACATATTTTAATGACAAATTGAGTTCAAATTGCAACATATAACAGTTTTTAAAGATTGCAGTTTTTATTGTTCATTTTCCCCACGCTTATTGAATTGTTTTTTTTAAATGAGATTACAAAAATAATATTAAATCAATACATTTTATTATACGATATTCTTTAGTAATAGTACACAGGTGATAGAACAGAATTACAAATACAAAAAATACAAATGTGTTATTAATATATTCCACAGCTATACACAAGGAGAAATACAACATGCAAGCTTGACAGTGACATTAACTCATTTACCAAAAAATGGTCTCTGGAACCTCTCGAAGCTTGCATAAGTTGCATTTGTTTCATTTTAGGGTCTGTACTCGATTGATTTGGGAAGAGGGAATGGCATTTTCTGAGTAAGGCAACCATTCGTAGTTGTTCCACAATCGCAAGAATGAATTACAATCGTGAAATTCAGCAGTTTTTGAGGGTTGTTTGAAAATTATAATAGAATTCAGTTCAAATATGTCAAAATGATGTTATAACTTCAATACTGTCCTAAGCTATAAATCAATTTGCTGATTTTCATTCTTGGCCAAAACTTGGTTTTCAGCTTACTCTGTTTATTTGACATGTATTCGATGAATCTAATATTTGATTTACTCAGCAAAAAAAATTGTTCAACAATTGTTAGTTATTGTACACAACTACAGCATTAATAGTTAAACTTATATCAGATCGTACCAGGTTTCAGAAACTAGATTGTCGCCAGTTGCTTTTCTTAGTTACTCCGTACATCAAATAAGATGCATCAAATAATTTCAAGGAAAATTGCGTGTCATCGCCCCTCAAAAAAAATTGTTCGAATTTTTGTATCGTAAATCCTGTGCATAAGGCTCTGAATGACTAGTGTGTTCCACAGACCAATTATAGGGCGAAAAACAGAGACACACCAGTTGTTTTCATCTCCAAATTGATGAGGATTTGTCCCAATATTATGAAGAATAAAAAGCGCCGATACAAGTGCAATTGAATGAATAGATAATAAGCATTTTTCGTTAGCAGAATGATAAATACGTTAAATAAATACGTGATAAAGAAATTTCAATGATGCTGCAGCGCATCACTGTTATTTCTTCCCGAAGACAGACACATTCTATAAATTCACGTTATCAACACTAACACTACAATATTTGCTGTTTTCTCTGATATCTAAATCTGCATTTCTCAAACTCTCCGGTGCAACCATCCGGGAGGGGAGGCGAGGATATCGAAAAGTTGAGAATAAAATATTAAGAAAAAAAATAGTAATTTATTGAAAGGATGCAAAAGAAAATACATTCTGGCAAAAAATGGAAAATTTCTATTCACACTCCTATAATACTCTGAAAAACACCAGTACTGCGAAACTTATTTCATCATTAAATCATCAATTTTAAGTTAATGTAAGTTAAATTACCCCATAAGCTTGTCATATACAAAATTAAATACTTATCTTGATAATTTTTGTACAGTTTATAATTGAAGTCGTATAAAGGGGGGCTCGATGAAATTTAAGATTGAAAATTGGGTCACAAACAGGGAAAGTTTGAGAAGCCCTCATCTAAATTTCAATTTACAGCACAGCAAAACGCTTCTGTGTATTCAACCCCGTACTTAAAATTTGGTTTGCAATTTGTAGATTTGAGAACGCGCTGTTGGGATGAGTTGCATCGAGTTCAGTTTTTGACGGTAGCTCGAGCAGGGCTATGTTCTTTCAGAAATTCTGATGCATTACAACGCCGATAGGATGCGTGCTCATTTCAAAGAAGAATTAGAGTGTTTACAGTTTCTCTCTAAGGTGCACTCATGGGCGAGAAGACTACTCTTTCTCGTCACTGTGCATCATCGAAACTAGGCCACACTGAAGTTTATTTACCTCCTACTAACCATTATGACAAGAGTAGCAGTATTCCCCATGAGCACAAAAACAAAAAAGTGGTATTAGGAAATCGAAAATAGACTTTCATTTGAAAATGGGTCATTTTTTTATGGTGAAGGGGATCAAAATGACTGTCAGTGGCTGTTTGAGGTATTGTTTACAATTTTCTATTTTAATAATTAAAATATTCGTTTGAAAAACTGTTCCAATATACATGGAAGCACATTAGAAAAAGTCTAAAAATATAAAATTTGGCGCTCGATTGTATTTTGAAATACAGCGTAGAAAATAGACAACATTGTCAAAATAAATCCAGCGGCGCTTCTAGTGTTAAGTACGACATGCAATCTACAAATATCTAATGATCATTCCTTTCGATTTAAAAACAATGCACCGATTCTGCATATATTACTAGGGCTATCTTGGATGTGAAAGTTACTTGGCAACTACCACACATGAAAGCTTTAAATTGAGATAACATTTGGAATAAGATCACGTCCATTCCATTCGTTACTCTTCTTCTACATTGACAGCAAATGATACTTAAACTCTCATAAAAACGGTGGGAAGTCTAGGTGACTGACCTGTGTTTCTGGAAGCTACAAGTAACAGGCCCTGCAAAAGAAGCGATATGTAGTAACCGCGTTGCCCATGCCTTCTTCGAATTAAAAACCTCGGCTCCAGAGAACCAATAAAAATTATTGAAGATAACTTCATATGGCACGGTAGGAAAAATTTTCGTTACACGTTACCAGTTAAGGATACGCGATGAACGTAAGGTAGAAATGAAAGAAGTTACGAATTTTTCCCCCAACGTTTTTAAAAATACCATCTAATTCATACTATCTATCTGAGACAAAAATAATTATAGAATCGGAAAGATCATTTTTTTTGCACGATATGGCATATTTTTTTTTACAAAATAATGATATTTTCTATTTTTTACGATTTTTTTTAAATGTGTCAAAATTGATACGCTTTTATAAAACTGGTATCTAAATCATTCCCTTTCAGTTTCCTTTCGAGTTAATGAATGGATATTTTATCCTATCAGTCATTAAAAAAAATACCCAAACTTTTTTTTTACGGTTTTTCAAAAAATACTCAAAACTTTAATTAAATATTTAGTAACTTCATTATTTATAAAGATAATCTAACGGAACATTTTTAAATATGTAGAATAGTATTAACCGTAATCTGCTCAAAAATTGAAAAAATGGATTCAAAATTACGGCTTTTTAATTTTTGTTTTGTTTTGTTCGTCTATTAGCCATTCTAAGATAATTTTTATACTAAAGTATTATTCTTACATTTTTTTGATTAAAAATTACCGTTGTTTGCAATCGATGTGGGAAATATTAAACCATTAACTTTAAAATTATGCCTTCAAAAGAATAAAAGCTTTAATACAAAGCGCAATTTTATGAAAAGTCAAGAGTTAGTCGACAAAACACAATTGCGCGCAAAATTGGTAACCTTCTTTATGTGAGGGAGTCAGTGAATGTTAACGTCGCACTGTTCACCTACACGAAGGATTTTGGCAACGGACCTCATCATTTTGTACTATAGTCAAGTGACGAGGATGGCACCTGAGTTGGCACCCCCTCTCCTCATTCAATAGCGACTTCAACAAGCCTTTCCTCTTTTGGTTTTGCGAAACATAATATTTGTTTTGTTTTTACGTTACCTAGAGGTCAAATATTTTAACCAATTTTATAAATTTTTAAAAATCGGAAATGAGTCTTTAATTTACCTGAAGTAGGCATTTAAATGGTTCAAAATCTGTCAAAAATTATTTTAAGGAAAGTTTGTTGGGGAACTAATTTGATATATGGGGGTAATTGCGCCTAGCAGCGTTTGCTGTAGCTGGAATAAAATCCAATATGGCGGCCTAACGGTAATTTAAGGATACACAATAATTTTAAAGGATTGTTTTGAAATACATTGAAAGGTATATTTAAAATAAACGATATAAGAGATTGAGAATAACCTAGATCAATCAATAAATAATGAATAATAATATTATGTAATAAAAAGTAATATGTACTAATAATAGCATTATAAGCAGCATATAATAATCTTATATTATTTTATCGTAATTATAAATAATATTCATAAAGTACAACTTAATAACAGTTATTAGAAATAATAAACATATAATATAATTAAATAGTAATTATAAAAAAAATCGTCGAATTGTAAAAAAATAAAAATAATGCAGAAGAGAACTCGTATTACATAATTATAAATAAATAACGTAAGAATATCTATAAATCAACAACAGAAATAGTTATAAATAAATAAGATAACAATTATAAATAAATAAGATAATAATTATAAATAACTATAATAGTTATAAATAAATAATAATATTAATTATAAATAAACTAGCCGTTACCCACCCGTTTCACTGGGTATTTCAAGATGTTGTATATCTGTATATTGTTTACATATATATTAATTATTGATATCTAGCATTAAGAATTCTATTGTATTGAAAAATACATTTATAGCTGTTACACTCTCGCCCCTTGATATAAAAAGAACATAAATCATAATATCTCATTTCTATTTATATCTAAAATGGAATTAAAAAGATTTTTTTCGTTCACATAACCTAATAATCAAGTGGATTCCCACCAAAGCAACTTTCAGTGGATCTCTACTCCATAAAATAAACATGCATCCTAAAATTCAAGTCTAAATCTAACAGAGCAAAAACGGAATTTTTATCATCAATACCTCGTTGACAGCATCCTTAGCGGATTCCAATTCAACAAAAGAAACATGCAAACCAAATTTTATTATTATAGTCTTCGCAGTTCAAAAACGGGAATTTTGTCAATCAATACGCCCCAAAAACTCTCCCCGCTTTCTTCTGGAGTTGATTTCCGTAAAATCCATTCTTAGTGGAACTCTATTCAACTAAAGAAAAGTGTTCAACAAATTTCAAGTAAATGAGTTAAATTCAAAAACAGGAATATTTCTATAACACGCCTTAATCCCCGCAACTCTACTCTTTTGGGGGTCCGTTTTCGCAAAAATCTTTGTAAAAGGAACTTTATTCCATGAACGGAACATAGCTTCTAATTTTCGAGCAGGTGGTTCTATTAGTTGAAAAGCGGAAATATTTATCTATTACGCCCCTTAATCGCCCTCAGTGACCCTTGGGGATCAATTTTCCCAAAACTATTTTCTAGCGGATGTCTACAGTATGAAAGGAATTCGCTTACCAAATTTTAATACTGTACGTCTAATAGTTTAAAAATGGAAATAATTATCTACAACGCCCCTTAAGCACCCGCAACACCACTTAGGAAACGATTTTCCCAAAACCCATCTTATGACAGATCTCTACTTAGTGAATGGAATCAGCTTACTAAATTTCGAGATTTTACGTCTAATAGTTTAAAAAAGGAGTTAATTGCCTATAACGCCACTTAATTCTCTACAACGCCACTGGGGAGTCGATTTTCACAAAACTCATTCTGTAGGGGATCTGTACTCTATGAAAGGAATCCGTCTACCAAATTTCAAGGCTGTACGTCTAAAAGGTTAAAAATGGAAATATTTATATATAACGCCCCTTAAGTGCCCTCAACGCCCCTTGGAGGTCAATTTTCGTAAATATCATTATGTAGGGAATCTCTACTTTTTGAAAGAAATCTGTGTACCAAGTTTCACGACTGTACATCTAATAGTTTAGTAATGGAAATAATTATCTATAACGCCCATTAAACCCCCGTAACGCCCCTTGGGCTTCGAACTTTGCAAAATCCGTTCTTAGCTGACGTCTACTCCATGAAGGGAACCGACCTATACTAAATTTCATGTCTGTAGGTTTAATAGTTCCGGAGATATCGTGATTAGTCAGTGAGTCCGTGTGTCGCTTTTCTCCTTTATATATATAAATAACAAAATATGTAATAATACTTATAAATAAATGCTAAAAGAAACAATTATAAATTACGAATATTAAATGATTATTACACATTGTAATAATTGCATTTTTTATTATGAATAAAATAATTACATAATGTACGTTAAAATTAATTAAGAATATTAATTACAAAGTAGTGTAAGCTTGCAATATGAAATTTGCACTGCAAGTTCCTTTAAGAAACTTCATTGAACAAAGAACGTAAAAAAAACAACATTTTTAAAACGAAAAAAAAAATTTATAGCGATAATTAAAAGCACAACACTTTTATTCTTTTAAGAAAAAATATTCTAGTACTCAGTTATTTTAGAAATATCCATATACGAAAATAGCAAAAAATTAAAGACGTAAACAATGGAAAAATTACACTGAAAACGATTAAACTTTTAAAGAAATCGTCTGATATTAATAGGGTTACAGAGGGAAAAAACGGGAATAAAAGTTATTTCCAACATTCGTTATTCCCATGGCAACCACATCGACAGATGATAAAAATATTAAGGTAACCATATTCTAATATTATCGCCCATCGTGGCGAACATAAACAACAACTTGGCGCTACTATGCCCGATACCAAATTAGCACACTTTTTTGAATAAGTTGTACCAATCTGGACCGTTTTCATAAAAACTTTTTAAAAAAGCTATTACAACACCTGACGTCATCACAGGCACAATTACCACAATTCTAGCTATCGATTGCGTGTGAGTAAGTGTATACTCTACGAACCACACTCATGTCCATAAATTAAGGATAATGAAGTTCAGACGAAGAAAGAGACAGAAGCAAAAAAAATTTGACTTATTTGTAAAGTCTATTTATTAAACAAAAGGTAAAGAGCAAAAAAGATGCTATATGTTTGACATAATTAATAAAAATTGCGATTTTTACTCCCTGGAGCAAATTTCAAAAAAGAATCTATTTACAAAAGACAGTATAGCAAGGTTAGTATGATGGTTAATACGGAGTATGTCTCCCGGACGATGCAATATAAGCCTTACAACGCCTAGGCACGCTGAGTATCAAATTATCTATCTGATCTTGGGGAATATTACACCACTCATCAAGCAATGCCCTCCGAAGTTCCGGTAGACAGGTGTGAGGGGGTTGACGGGCTGCAATTCGTCGGCCAAGCATACCCCACACATGTTCTACTGGATTCAAGTCCGGTAAGTATGCTGGCCAATCCATACGGGTGATATCCTCAGATTGAATGCATTCGTCTACAATGGTTGCACAGTGAGGACGGGCGTTGTCATCCATAAACAGTAATTCAGCACCCATGGCCGCCCCGAAACAAACGTACATGTAGTTCCAGAAAGACATCTCGATAGATGTGAATGGTCATCGTTATACTCTGAACATGCAGGTCAGTTCTGGCACCAAGAATAATTCCTCCCCAAACGAGCCATCCTGCACCACCGTAACGGTGTCGTTCAATAGTGTTCTCTTGGCGGTAACGGGTACCTGGCGCTCTCCATATTAAAGTCTGGCGAGAATCGGACTGCAGAATAAACCTGGACTCGTCGGAAAACATCACACAAGACCACTGTTGTCGTGTCCACAATGCATGTTCTCTACTCCACATTAATCGCAGGCGACAGTGAGTTGCGATAAGTGGAACACATCTGACAGGCCTACGAGCATGTAGACCAATATGCCTTAAGCATCTGTACACCGTCTGCCTTGCAACTGTCGTACCGGTAGCTGAAGAGAGCTGACGAGACAAGTCTGATGTTGTGCTCCGTTTGTTTCTTTTGACAGTAACTGCCAAATATATTGGTCCTCATTCGACGTTGTAACTGGGAGGCGACCTGTGCTGTAACATCTACTCACATTACCATCATCTTGGAATCGTTGCCAAAGCTTGGAGATGCACTCCGGGCGATTCCAAGTTCCTTGGATACATCCAGCTGGGTACGTCCACATTCCAGTCGTCCAATAATTTTACGACGTAAAAATAATTCAAATGCTTCCTTTGTGCCATAACTATGCGGCTATTGCACTGAAAGGCTTTTATAGCGCATGTGAACAGTTTTACTTCTTTGCCACCATTCCTTATATACCCCTCTCTTACACTCTCGTCATTGTGACGTACTATCCGCGCCATCTGGTGGTTTCCAGTAATTTGCATATTCTTCAAGATGTGTGATAATTCTACAGGTGAAATTTTTATTTTAGAGTTTAATTTCTGTGTGATTCTGAATTATCCTTAATTTATGGACATGATTGTAAGTTGATAATAGTAAGAGCTATACAGTTGCAGTACCTACTGAGAAAGCAATTCCAAATAAAAAATAAATAAGTAGAAAAACGTTGTAATCATTCCAATCCATGTTCATCATCATGATTCTCAAGTCAGTCAGACTTTTGATCCAGACATTGCATCAGATATGCCACAAGCGCAGCAAAAGAACATCGAAGGTAAAAAAAAAAAAAAAAAAAAAACGCCAGCTCAGCGTATGCGAGAGTACAGAGCCCGGAAAAAAATTTACCTTCAATCGACTAGTGATTTTCCTTTGGTTGTTCATCATCAAGATGATGAAATTTTACAAGCTGATGTGTTTTAAATAAACCGCATGAATTTGTTGGATAACCTTGTCAAGATATTAAAGCGACACGAAAAAAACGCCAGCTGAGCGAATGCCAGATTATAGAACCCGGAAAGAAGCTCGCGTTCAATCAACTAGTGATTCTTTTTCAGTTGTTTATCATAAAGAAGACGAAATATAGTAATTTTTTTTTAGTATTATGTATTGAAAATGAAAATTTTGTTTATAGTTATACCTTTTCCATTCTAATTATTTTTTAGAATATAGTTCGAATTAATAATGATAATAATAAATTTGTTAATTATATATAAGATTACTTCAAAATAAAACTTAACTATCCAAATCACACAATACATACAAACCAAAGAAGTTAACTTCTACCACGTGTTCATACTGATACACGCATTTTTTTTTACTAGAGGCAATAGTACATTGTAGGGTAATGCTTTCATTTGAACCAACAAATACCATTCCTTTATTATTGCAGTATTTTTTAGAGTTGTCATTTAACTATTATGAAAATCTGTAGAAATGTATTTTATTCCTTATTTAAAATTAGCACAGTCTAAAATTTAAACCACAGCTTATTGAATATTCACTAAATGCAAATTTTCCAACCGCCTTTTAAGACCGTGGTAGTCAAGGATTCATCATCCTAAGACTGTGACTGGAATTGCATTTATCGAACCTTGGATTTGAATTCTGAATTCAATGAAGACAAGTCGTACAGAGGATTTAATGCATGTTAAACATGTCGGGAAGTCAACATTATTACATTAGCATGGTGAGGAATCTTGCCAAAGAGGGAGCATTTCAAAATCGTCCATAATAGTACTTGACCGTGAATCAAACTTACGGGATACGTTTCCATTAATCCTAAGTGTGGATTAATAAATAATAAAACAATCCTTCTTCAAAGTATAAGGTTAGCCAAGCCTAACCTTTGCTCGAAGTGATTTTGAGGCTGGAGCAAATGATGAGGTAGAAGCTTTAGTCGACATCTTAGTGCCTACATCTACATACTGTCATCATGAGAGATTTTGTCCTGTTATACACTGCTGGACAATTGCTAAGGACGGATCACAAATTACTATGTAGCATCACATTAAGCAAGACATGAGGCCTAGTAGGATAAAATATAGTTGCCACACTGTTCAGACATTAGAATAAAGAATATTTATTGTTCTGGAAAGTACAAAATCTGTGAAACATCTGAAAGAAAAAAAAATGTTCATTTGATCTGCGTACGGAGAAATGGAACAATGCATCTAAAAGTCAGCAGGCACCTTAAAGAAAGGTATCAGTACGGGATATGTCCACCGTGGAGTGTGATGCAACGTTCCACACTTCGTACCATACTTTGCACAACATTATCCAGCAGCTATCGAGGCAATTTATCCCATTCCTCTGTGAGTGCACGGATGAGGGTGTTCTTGTTTGTCGGAGGATAGTTTCGACCAGCAACTTGCCTCCCCAAAGCATCCCACTCATTTTCAATGGGGTTTAGATTTGGAGAACGCGCTGGCCATACGAGACGTTGAATACCCTTGCTGTCTAGACAGTCCTGAACAGCGAGTGTTCGATGACATGTTGCGTTGTCGTCCATAAAAACAAATTCATCACCGACAGCACCACGGAAAAGACGAACATGAGGAAGTAGAACTTCATCAATGTATCGTTGGCCCGTCATAGTCCCATTCGCAACCACATGTAGGCACTTGCGGCCATTGATCCTGATGCCGGCCCACACCATGATACTGCATGTCGGATATCGGTCATTTTCCTGGATATTTTCTGGACGATAAGCAGTACCACTCTCGCGCCAGATCAGTTGGTGTCTACAATCCGATGACAGACTGAACCTACTCTCATCTGAGAATAGTGCGCATGCCCAGTCCTGTTCAATCCAATTGTGATGCTCACGACACCATTGCAAACGGGCAGTACGGTGCTGTCTGGTCAATGCGACACACACAACAGGTCTGCGTGCGTATAGTCCTCCTCCCCTCAAACGTCTGGCAACAGTTTTTCGGGAGATCTGCTTTCCTGAGGCAGCAAGAAACTGATTTCCCACCTGCTGAGCTGTTGTGCGGCTGTTCCTTTTTGCTGATAGGACAATATATCTGTCTTCTGCAGGCGTCGTACTTCTAACACGACCTCCCCCGTGCTGTCTACTACACATTCCAGTAGTTTTAAATGACTTCCACAGCCATGAAACAACGCTGTGAGCGATGTCGAACTCCCTGGCAACATCTGTTATTGTTCGCCCTTCTTCGATCTTTCCAATAATTCGGCCACGCATAAAATCATCTATGTGATGTCGGGAAGACATGCCAAAAATTTTAAGTTCGTCTATTAAATCTTTCCTGTAAAACTTTCACTTGAAACAACAACTGTCCACACGCGTTAAAACCTTTAAAGCTCTTATGAACGCTAACACGTAATGAACAGACGTGGGAAAAAAATTTGCATACTCATACTTCTTACTAATATCCGGCACTTATTCTAATTTTCCACACTTTGCTTCCTTTCATTTTGTGGTTGCTATGGATGATAGTGTTACCCGTCCTTAGCAATTGTCCAGCAGTGTACAAAAATATTGAAATTCCGTCGAAAAAAAAGAAGAAATGGTAAGATATTATTACGTAAATCGGGGTTCGAAGATTTCAAGACAGTAAAAATTTGCAAAGTAACTCCCAGATCCGTCCTTAGCAATTGTCCAGCAGTGTATTTAAGGGAACCAGGACATGCTCGAAAGTGTGAAATGTCAAATGTATGCCCTTTTGTTTATGAGACATATCTTTTACAATTTCCAATAGAGCTTAGATTTTTTTGTTCTTAATAAAGATAATTTAATTATTCTGTAGAACTTTAAAAATAGCTATTTACTCTAAAAGTTTTTTTTCCTACTTAATTTAAGTAATAAATAATTTTTTTTAGAACTCGTAATATATACTTATGCTTAGGTACCATTTTTTTAAAAAAAAAGTATCTTTTTTCATGCCAAATATTTTGTATGTAAAACAATATATAAAATAGAATGAACTTGTTCTTTTAGTAAAATCTTAGTAAAGGTTCTTTAAAAAATTATGAAACTTTGAAATTTGGAAATTTTTTTTATTTTTCTGCTTTTTTTTATGTATAAAACCATTTTTAAAAAATTAGGCACTGTTTTAATAGAAAAAAAGTAGGGGGGTTTACTATGTACTCACAGAGGCATGTATAGAAGTATAAAAAATCTGGAATCATATAAAGCAATTTTTTTTAAATGTACCTGATAGAAAAAAAACATGCTTTTCAGAAAAAGTGAATAAAACTAAAAAAACAATGTTTTCACATATTATACACTTTATTAGGCATATAAAAATAGGCAAGCAAATACTAATAATAATCCTAAATCATTTTCTAGACTTACAAAAGTAATTTTGAATTCATGTTTTTTTTTATCTTTGTTTTATTTAACATTAACTTAATTTTCGAGATCTTCTAATACATATTTTCATGTATATATAGGTACCATTTTTTTAAAAATTATTCCTTGGAAATACAAAAAGGTTTACACATATATAAAAGGCAACATATCAAATATAATGAACCAGTTTTTTAATGAATTAATTACATAATTTCTTTGAAATAATCATAAAACCTTAAAATTTTGAAAATCTCAATTTTCTTTTTGCACATGTAAATATATTTTTTAAAAAATTCGATCGACATCACATGTACCAAAACATGTTTTTTTCACTATATACACATGTATATCCTGTTTAGATATATAAAATTTTCAAACCATATGTGCTTCAATGGTTTTTTAAAGTGTACCTAAATTAAAACAAAATAAACATTTGATAAAAAATATAATAAAACTTTAAAAAAAATTTGTCCTTACATTATAGATTTGATTCATATTTCCCTGTTTGATATTCATTTTCTTTGTTTATAAATTCTCTTTATCCATTTTTCTTTTTAAACGCTTTTTATTTCTGGATTCCAATGACACTATTTACTACACGTTCAACCTCAAAAATTCGTTTCTTATCAATTACAGGTAAGGCACGTTCAATGTTGTATCCTGGTTTAATGTCCAGAGCATCAAAAACTTTGATTCTACTTACATATCCATTGTTAAAACAAATTACAGCATCCATAACTCGAAATTTCAAAGTATCAATTCCAACAAATGCTGTTTTAGGAATTCGCTCCGAAATACATGTGTTAAAACTTTCATTGGGATTTTGTGTTCTTCCATGAAGGCACTTTTTCAATAAGTCCTTCTCTGTGAGATCCCGAAACACTTTTTTGACTTTTAATAAAATTATCTCAAGCAAACAATGTTTGTGAATATGAAATTCGCCAGTAACAATGCTACGGTTATAACTGCACCAGCTATCCTCACCAAGAGGACACAAAGCGTGTTGAGGATTGTCCTCAGTACTTAGTTTATGAAAATAAATAGCCCATATGGCTATTTTCATGTCCTCCTCATATGACACATTTTTACGGATTGCTAGCCCATAATAATGTTGGATTGAGCCCACTTCTTTAAGCGTTAGTCGTCCACGTTCAGAAATATTTTTTCCATCTGATAGCTTAATGCCTTTGTTAATTTTTACAATGTTTCTTAGCCTTGTGCCCATAAGCTTTTGCTCGAGGCCAACACATTCTAATTTTTCAACTTATGTGTCGCCATACACTTTTGCTTCTTTTACAGTGAGAAATCCTTTTGAATCCCCATTTCCAAGATACTGCGTATAATACGTTTTCATGATATTTCGGATTGCTGAAATATACCTAACACCACTCCCCCTGTATTCTGTTCATCCGCTGAATCCTTCGTAATTTTTAGCACAATTTTCACATGGATTCTTTTACCCTTACATGAAGAAAAATATTTTGTAAGAGTAGTTTCAAAGTCAAAAAATAACCTTTCCGTTCTTAACAGACGTAGCACATACAACTCCATTCAATGAAGAATATACTCTTTTGTGTCATGTGCCATCCGCAGCTATATTCGAATTATTATCATTTGTTATGTTTGCTAAGTTTCGTGAACAGCTGCATTCATAGAGTTTTCACTAATTGTTTTTAAAATATTTAAAAACACAGAATTATGGCTTTCAAACTTTGCAGGTGATGGAGGTAAATTCATGAGCCCACAGAATATTCGAGCAGCTGCTCCACCTTTTCCAATTGCTCTCATTCCATATGTCAATCTTAGGTTAATATCATAACATTTATTTGATATTTTTGAAGACATTGTGCTCTGCGATTCTCCACAGTTGTCACAAATTATTTCCAAACTCACAGCTAAACCTCTATGACTTTTTAAATCATTTCTCAGTTCAAATTTCTCTGAATAACTGCAATATTTACATCTTCAGAGATTTTTCATAAGGGAAGATAATAAATCCAGTTCAACGATTATATTTACATTTTGAGAAACTTATTCTTTTGGTAAATCCAGTATTTTAATTTTTCTCCTAGAAGCACTTTCCATGAAATTCGAAAGCAATTTTTCAGTCAATCTAGACTTTTTATGTTGATTGCTAGCATACTTTCTTCTGCCAATTTTTTTATTCTTGGCACAATTACTTGATAAAAAAAAGTTATATACTTTTACAATCTTATGAATATTATTAAATATAGGTAAAAAATAAATATTTCTTACGAAAATTAATGTAAAATTAAATAGTCGTATGCTACAAGAAATTTCGGAATAGATGAACTTGATTCAAAACATTGCCATAAACTGAAATTTAAAGTAAGAAATTTTGTCACACAGCTTGGAACAATACCTCATGAAAAAACGTGGCTAAAATGTAGCGGGGTTATACATTCAAACGAAAAAATAATCAAAAAGTTATATAGATCAAACACAGAGGAAACTGCATATTTAAAGTTCAAAGGATCGTGGTAATTTGTTTGCATTTTTTTTCATATTTTAGGGCTATTTTACCAACAAACATATAAGTATTATACATTTTTAGATGCAGAAAAATAAGCAATATGTTTTAGAACTAAAATTGAAAAATTGATTTTTTCAAAGTATACGATGTTCATGTTCTCTTAAATATAATATTCTGGCAAACAATTAACTTAGAATAATCTTTTTTCTAAATATTCTCCTTTTGTGAAAAATGGATCTATTATAATAATATTTTGCCTGTAAATAGCTTCGACCTCTCTACAGAGACTCAACTAGAATTTTTGAAAAATTCACATTATTTTCAGAGTTACCGCCAATTGAAATAATTATTCGCCATTTTTTTAAAAATTTGCTCCCCTCTGTTGTCGTAAAATATGAATAAACCCACTTCTAAGTTATGTATTTCGAAAATTCTAGTTGAGCCTCTGAATAGAGGTCTGAGCTATATACACAGGCAAAATATTATTCTAAGAGAAGCGTTTTCACAAAAGGAGAATATTTTGAAAATGGGTCATTCTATGTTTATTTTTTGTCAAAATAGTGTACTTAAATATTTTTTTATTGTAATACTATTCTTAAAACAATTTTATATACATTTTCTAACCTAAGTGACACTAAATATCACAAATATTATCCATTTATGCGCTTCTGAAAATCACGGTTCCGAACGTAGTCGGATACCTTAATGAATAAATAAGTAGTTTGAGAGATTTCAAGAATGAAAGAAAGTGCCTTGAAGGGGTACTTTAACCTGATTCTAAGCGGTTAATACGGTTTTATTACGAATTGTAGTAGCTTTTACTGACAAAGCCATTTTTTTGGTAAATAAATTTTGTTTGTGTTGCTAAGTAGATAGTGATGTCTTTTTTATCACTCTAAATGATTTCAGAAGACCCGTGTACTAACTTTATTACTATTTTTACTACCTAATTTTTGTTATAACCTAAACATGTCAAGAAAACATTACAACATATTAAGTTTAACTTCTAGCTTCCAACTCACTAAAGGTGTTACAAACATTCCATAGCTAAGGTTAAACAATAACCATTAGGTGCAATGCCCAATAATCCTTAGAATAAGACCCTCTTTCTCAATCTCATGTTTAATAAAAACTAATTAATTATTAAATCTATATTAATGCATTAAACTTTGATACGATTTTTTTGGATGCTCAAAAAAAGAAGAGAGTAAAACTGATGGCAAATGGCACTAATGAGGGGTTTTAAGTTCTTGAAAAAATGCC
Source organism: Trichonephila clavipes (assembly GCA_019973935.1). Classification (NCBI taxonomy): domain Eukaryota; kingdom Metazoa; phylum Arthropoda; class Arachnida; order Araneae; family Nephilidae; genus Trichonephila; species Trichonephila clavipes. Next base: position 34,777 of record BMAU01021321.1, read on the forward strand.
AAGAAAATGGGATCCAAGACCATTAATAATGGCTCAACATCTCAGTATTTAAAAAAATGATTGGCTGAACCATATTTTGATGCTACCTTTAATATTTGAAACGTGATTTAAATCCATTATGGAGAATCAAAAAATCTCGAAACAAATTTTCCGAGTAAACACAATGTTGAAGAAATTTAAAATATTAGGGGCAACACATGCACAGCAAAAATTCCTGACTATCTAAAATCGAAGTCCAAATTTACGATCTACAAATTATAAGAGACTTGAAAGGTTTATGACAATAGGTAGCGTATTGTCAAAAGCAAAATTTCGCCGCTACATTAGAAACTGAGATGATGTTACTCATACAAACTCGATGTATGTGTTGTGCGCAACTAATGGCGAGAACATTAAAATAATTACACAGTAAAAACATTGTGTGTGTTTACTTATAGCCACAAGATAGAAGTGAAGACTTTTGATTTTTCCTGGTCAAGATAATCCTATTTTGCGGATGTACTACGTTTTCTTTCTCAATATTTTCGCAAACAAGTGTTAAGCTGTTCTCTTTTTCTTTCACTTTTTGGATTTGTTTATTTAATGAGTTTTCTGTGTAAAGGGCAATGTGTTTAAATATGTATGCATTCTTATATATTTATATATGAGTATAAACGATTTATATACACACACATATATATATATACATGTATATATATATATATATATATATATATATATATATATATATATATATACATATATATATATATAAACGCCATTAGTCTAATTATTTAAAACTATTTATTCAAATGTAAATTACTTATGTAGATTATATTTATATAATATATATGTTTATATAGTATTTACGTAGTATCTCATCTCAACAATGCCAACGTTCAAGATAACTCGTCCTGTTGGCAACCCTAACTTCTCATTAGTCCCACGCGCCGAATTTGCTACCACGTGATTCTTTTCACTTAATATCGACAATACCATAGCGAAATACCTAGGTAGCGTTGATATAACTTATATAACGCTGTATACTATGTGAAGATAAAAAAAACGTACGATCTTGCAGAAGTTTATTTTACTAAAATTATCTAAGCAAACAAAAGGAGAGGGTTCGTTCTTTTCACAATTAAAGCTTTTTTTTCTCGTTATCCCTTCGTTGTCATCGCTAATATAAACAAAACTATTGGCCAATTCCACACCAATTAACTTCATTAAAATTTCCAATTTTCCTTCGACATATTTATGTGCTTAATTGCTCTTTCTACTTAGTCCAAAAATAAATTATATATGTATATGTTTGGTTTCTTCTTTACTTCAATCTCTTACATAAGAATTTTTTTTTTCAATTATTTGCACTTCTGTCGTTTACTCGCTGCAGTTGCGTAAAAGTGGGCTGCATGAAATTGATATTTAAATAAAGAAAAGAAAAGCTTCACAAGAAATTGAGTGAATGAAATTTTTACTTATAAAACCTCGCATCCCTAAAAATTTTTAGATCAAAACTAAACAAGCGATGCCATCTCGAGCACAATTGCCGATTAAAGTCAAGAAAATCCGAATGAGCGTAAAGCAGTCGAACCTGACGCTTAACTTGGATTAACTCTTCAGTAAAACACGCCTAAAGAAGTTATGACTTAAAAAAACACTTCGGCATTTTCTCAAGGAACATAAACAACGTAATTTAATATATCTGTTTCTTTGTAATTGAAACATGAAAGTGAAGCCATACTTTCTTCGGACACCCCGTATAATACAGCTCCATTAATTTAACTAATTTATAGTGTTAGATATTATAATGAGCTAAACCTTGACGCATTTTCCACGTATGTTTTCATAATTTGAATAAAGTAAGTTTCCAATGTAACAGAGAGATCATGGCATTAAAATCGACACTTACATGTTATATAATCTATCATTTCGTCTAATTAAAAGTCGTCACCAAATGAGACGATTTGTAGTCAACCGTTCTCTAAAATACACAGTACAATCACGATAATCTTACTAGAGCATGTTCGATAATTGTAGCCATTTTTTATTCGTCATACCGTTGTCAAGCATGCTCAAATGCAATTATCTTGATCACGCATACTCGAAAATCTGACTTATAATTTGTAGTATTATTTTTCTCTTCTCTGTTTATTGTGATAAATAGTTAAAATGTAGGATCTCTCTCTCTCTCTCTCTCTCTAGCTCCTACACAAAAGAACGTAGTGGAATATTTCCAATGATGGAAATCACTCTAATAAAACATATGTATATATGTGTGTGATGAATGCACCTTATTTTTAAAAATAAAGTATTTGTTGTTGATACTTATCGTACGTTCACTCCCTCAAGCAACACATTGCAGGGGAAGGGGGCAGGAAATCTAAGGGGCCTAAAGCTTGACAGACGCTAAGTACGTATTTGGGCTTGGGACCCTACACTTGAGTTTCTAGCAGGGTTTTAATACTCTTCGCTGCGACACTGATGTTAATGTCACGTGATCAGCAAAGGTCAGATCAAGACCCATGAAATTCATCATGGCAAAGGTGTAAGTGACGCCTGTCGTTATCCGTAGATTTGAGCACCATAAAGGGAAAATAAATTTTTTAATGCTAAATATTAGGCAGCTTCCTTATGGGATTAGTACAGAAGTTGTGTGTAAGCTCGGTAGCGATGATAGTGTTTGGGGACGTCTTTATACTTTGGCGATGAATTTTAATAATAACAAATATTTTTACGAAATATACGTATCATAAATTAAAATTAATTGCTTTTTAACGAATTGGCGTTATTTGATAATAAAATTCCGTTGAAATAAAAGTACTTTTAAGATAGCGCTTCTGTGTTATTGGGACTGTGTTTTATAGATAATATGGAACTAAAATCTCTTATTTGAAAAATTAAAACACAAGGAGATAAAGCTGTAGTAAACATGGCATTTTATTTTATGGACTCTAATTTGTAACTGTAAAGCGAAAGTGAGAGTTATATAAGCTAACTAAATTAGGCGTGAGTGGGAAACAGTTGTTGAAGTTTTTACAATTAATAAATTTAATCAATGCGCAATTCAACTCTTGTAATCTTGTTATATGGCTTCTATTGCGATGTGTATAACATCCATCAGCATTTAGGAATACAGTTCATTCTCTCCGTTTTCTTTATATCTAACGGAAAACATTTTTCAAAGACAATGGACATTTCTATGAAACCTTTTCTTGAATTCTTTCGTGGTCAATTCAAGGGTGTAAGGGTGTTTTTACTATTACGTAAATCTGAAAGAAAAAAAACTTATAGTAGGAAATACCGCTTATTTTTATTGATCCACACAAACAGTACTAATTTCACTTAAAAAAAATTAAATGCGTGCAACTGAAAATATCTCACATTTGTTTTGGAATTCTATAAGCGTTAATATAAAAATGCCATTGAAATCTTAGCTCTATGTCCACATATTTGGTGGAAGAGAAAAACATATTTTTGCCAAATTGACGCAACAGCTCGTTTGTTTCTATTAGGTTTCTTTCCGATGTGACGACGATTTGCAAAGTTAGTAAAATACAAAAGTACGGGGTACATTAGGATTCAATTCTGATATATTTGTTAAGAAAAGGAAATTTTTGAGCCTAAAAAGTCAGTTTAAAAAGTTTTTAGATAGACAAAAGTACATGGTTAAAAGTTTTTTTTTTATTTCGACTTACATGAAAAAAAACAATACTCTGCAATTGGCTGAAATTTATCATTGATTTGACAGATTCCAATAATTTAAGATTAATTTTGTATAAAATCCCCTTCATGGCATAACTTTGCGTAACAAACTTATTGAAACAGTAATGAAAATTTTAAAATAACTGAATTAGAAAAAAAATACTTAATCTTTCATGTGAAAATGTGTTATTTACTTACCTTCCAAATGAAGTATAAGCTCCCAGCAATAAGAACAGTCATAAATGTCATGAATAAAATTGAGACAATAAACCAGGAGATGTAGTTTCCTGAAATAGCTATGTAGAAATAAAATTACAAGCTACGTTTTTAATAAACATATTTACATAGTGGTATAAAAATATATCCTCTAAGAGAAACTGTTTTTTTTCAACTTTTTCTTAAATAAAAAATTTCCAGTTGTTTTTGGAGAATTCTTCGTCTTCACTCATGATATATATATATATATATATATTGAAAAGCGACTCACACGAGATCTCCAGGTCTACAAACTTGAAATTCGGAAAACATGTTCCTCATGTTGAGTAGAAATCTGCTAAGAACGAGTTTCGCGAAAGTCTTCCCAAAGAAGATTGCAATTGGGTTCAGGGGCGTTATATAGATAAGGTTTTCAGCTTTTGAACTAATACGTTTACAGGCTTTAAATTTGATAGTCATGTTCATTTATTGAGTAGAAATCCTCTGAAAAAGGGGTTTTGTGAAAAGACTAAAGAGAGGTTGCGAGGGGTTTAGATGCATTATAGATAAATAAATTCCGGTTTTGAACTGTAAGGCATACATTAATGAAATCTGATGAACACATTTTCTGGTTAAGTTGAAATCTAGCAAGAATTGGTCTTTCGGAAACCAATGCTTAGGGTGAGTTACGGTGCAATTGATTGTGGGGTATACCCCTTTGTTGAACCATCAGACTTGGACTTAAAATCTGGAAGGCTTGTTTGTTTTGTTGAGTCGAGATCCAATAGAAATGGTTTTTGCAGAAATCCACTTTTTGAAGGGAGGTTAAGGGAGGTTAAACAATAATTCTACCTTAATTTTAGAAGTTCAAATCTCGTCACTTTAAAATCAAGATGTTAGGGCAGTACTTCTCGAAATTTTATTATTTGCTACCCAATTTACAATCATAATTTCCATCACCCCCCTGTAATAACAGGGCAATAATAATGTACTTTGAAACTGAAGCTACAAAACGAGCTTAATTAAAAATCTAGGAATTATCAAGAGAAGTATTTTGTACATAAATTTGTATACAATTTTGTACATGATAAGCTCATGGGGTCAATAGTAATTATTAAACATGTCCTTAACTTAGCATTGATAAAGTAATGGTCAACTGCATTGTCCAGTTCTGATACATTTATAACATAACATTTAATAAGTCCTTGGTTTAACATATAGATGGCACTTACCTTCTAACTTTCATAGGTTTAACCTAATAGAACGAACTTTCAAATGCCAGGTGTAAAGACTTTGTGATAGTATCTTGTTTAGTTGTTTAGTTGTTATGTTAATTTCAGTGGTTTTACTGAAGCAACTTTTGTGTTTGTTTCGAAACTGTAAATAATAAAGAATTTCGTGTGTCAGTTAAACATTGCTTTTTGATGAGGGAAAACGCTGTTTATGCAAAACAATGGCTTTATAAGGGTTATCCTGACTCTGCTTCATCGCCATCCAACGATTAAGAGAAGGTACATAGACTTAAAACGTAGTCTCACAGATACAAACGACGCTGAACGTTTAGCACGCCCAAATTCTGCAGTTTTTCTCAAAAACATAAACAAGTCGATAAAATCGTATTAGCCCATCGTAAATGGAAGTTGTGTGAGATAACAGAGGATATAAATGCATCAGAAAGCAGAGCATTCATTATTTTTCATGATCATTAGTCAATGAGAAAGCTGTGTTCAAAATGGATGCCGTATTTGCTCACTGTCGATCCAAAACAACAATGCAACGATGATTCAATGCGTTGTGAGGAGCTCTTTGAGCAAAAAAATCTGGATGTTTTATGTAGATACGTGGCAATGAATGAAACATGGATCCATTACTACACGAGTGAAACAAAAATACCGTCGGCTGAGTGGACAACCGCCAGTGAAAGCCATCAAAAGCGAGCAAAACCCGAAGGTTAGTCTGCAAGTTTATGGCGTCCTTATTTTGGGATGAATAGGGAATTTTGTTTATTGACTACCTTCAGAAAAGAGAAAAAATTAATAGTGAATATATAAAGAGTTAGCATCTTTTTCCCCCTACTGTTGTTAAGTTGTTACACACTTCTTTATATTGCGTTTGACAGTTGATCTTTCCCTCTTAATTTGTAGTAGTAGATAAATAAATAGTTTTGTTGAATGTCTTTGTCTCTGTAATTTTTGAAACGTTTTCCACATGTCCTCAGAGTTTTAATCGTGCGAGATCCTCAGACTTAGCTATACCGAATATGGGAGACGCGTCAAAAAAAATTTTACCCATACACACTCAGAAATAAGCAAACGTCGGCAGTTTTAATGAATATTGATATCTGAAGAGTGGACAAACAAAAAGGAAAAAATAATATCTTGCATAAAAACTTTTATTAAATACTTAACGTTTAGTAAGACTTACTTTTTCGACTTTTTACTGGTACATCGCAATAAGCTCCTGAATATCCTTCTTGACAACTACAAAGACAACATTATTATAAAATAAAATGTAACTATCAATCAAGCATTAAACCTTTAACAAAATATTCAAAAACCAAGAGTAAATTTATCTTGAATATAAAATCATGAGGAGAAGTTTTCATATTCTGACTTCCCATCCTAGGTTTAATCATCTAATGAATTTTTTTTGATATTAGAGTTAATAAAAATGCACAATATATCATATTGGGTTTGATTTAACACGTTTTGTACAAATCAAAATTAACTTCATATTTATTTAGTTATTATGACGAATAAAGAAGAAATTATTAGAGATAAATTTGGTCGTAAAAGACACAATACAAAAAAAGTGGTGAAAAACATAAATTTAGACGAGTAAAAAAATCCACTAATTTTCTTACTAGCAGCTGTAGCCTTGTCCCACTACTTTACACGATCCGTACAAACATTTGTTGTGGTCACATGAACCTAGAATGACAATATTCAGAAATAAAATACGTTTATCAAAAGGTTAAGGGGGAAATTGGCCGTAGTCTTTACGACTTTGCAGAGTTGAAAAACATGAGTTTTCCGAAGTAATACAAATTTATGCATATAAAATCTAAAAGATGTTTCAAATTTTCTAATTCCTGTTCAAGAAAGCCAATTGGCTGATTGGTAGTGTATTGCGCTTCCACGCTGCAAGCCCGGGGCTCAAACTCCGAGACATCGACTCCGTTTACCATCCATTGAGTGGGTCGATAAATGAGTACTAAGCTTGCTTTGGAATTAAACGCTCTGGGGGTTTCGCTTCAGACTGACCATCTGATGGGAACATCTGCTCATGCACCTCAGTGTCCAGCGTAAACTGAGACGGACACAGTAGGCCTTGGCCCACTTTGAGGTGCGCCACTGGGTTTAGTTTTATAATTCCTATTCAAAGCAGATTCAAAGCATTGTATCTATTTGTTAAAAAAATGAGTGTGTACTTATGACCACACACACTATAAAAGTAAAAACTACATTTCCAATTACAACAAATGTATTATAAATAATTACATTTATGTTATATAATGGATTAGTACGAATTAACTGGTGAATTAAATACAGTATGATACTAAAATTTTCATGTACAATTATCTATTCCTATGTATATACTCATTAAGTGATGTTAGTTATAAAATATAAATCATATTTGTGAATTAATTATATTCTAAAAATTAAACAATAGCTTTATAAGCTGAAATATGTTATAAATAATTTATATTCAAATTTGTTTAAATATCTTAAAATCTCTCCTCTGATCTTTGTTCCGTGCTTTAACGTGCTCCCATTTGGATCATTTGACATGAATTAATTAAATTTTTATTTCAAAAAATCAACAAAAGGTATTGATTTGTCTTTCAAAAATTCCACATTATAAAAGCCACAGTGTACCCATACACTTTTGGATAAGCCCGATTCAGTCAAATTTTTCCACTTGAACATCATATGGATTCACGCTTATCAGAAACTTATGCAAGAGAAAACAGGTGCTCCTAGCAGAGCTCATTTGATGCGTGTCAAGGAGTAGCTTCATTTAAAAAATAAGTATAAATACTTCTAATTATGGTATTTTAAGCAAAAATACTTGAAATTTTAGAAAATATGAAGAAGTGAAAATCGGTAATTTTTCGAAAATAATTCATGTGTCGCTCTTCCTTAAAAATAATCAGCATTTTAAGTTAAAAAGAATTTATATATATATATATATACAGGATAGAATAAAAAATACTACATATTCTAACAAAACCTCAAGTAATCGAAAATTTGTTGAACTGTGTGTTATATTAGTAGAATCACTTTGATACAGTCAAAGGTATAAATATATGGAGATAAATTAAAATTATAAATATATGAAAATATAAATAGCAATATTAAATACATAAAAGTAATTACCATGTTTTAAAGTAGTCCTCAGTGCAGGCGTAGTCCTGTAGTAAGTAGAGTTGATGGGTTCATATGTTGAATTGAAATCGTAGGTGTAATTAGACGGCTTACTTGAGGTTATAAAGTCATAAGTGTAATTAAAAGGTTCATGTGTAGTGTTCAAATTATCTGTAAAGTAAACAAGTTAAAAGTAGTAAATATTATGTTGATGTCATTTGCGAAAACGAACTATTGTTGTTTTATTAAAATAGTGAATATGTATACTATCTGAGGATTTACATGCTGTGTTATGAAGTCGTGTGCTTAATTTTGTTAAGACTTAATTTTTGTATTTGGAAAGCTTTAGTGTGATATTGAAGCCATATTTTTCATTGTTACAATAATAAATATGTAACTATATGGCTTAAAGCTTAAGCTCTTGTTAAATTGTCATGCATTGTTTTGAAACTTTTATTAAAATTTTATAACGTAGAATGTAATGTGGGATTCCTTGGCGTTGCTAGATTAGCCAACTGTAATAAATCCTTAATGTAATTGCAATGTCCTCCAGAATTATATAAATTGTAAGTATATAGATGAATTCTCTTTTTAACAAATTAAAAACATAATTGTATAACTGTAAACATGTGAACTCTGTCTGGATTTAACAAGCATTAATCTCGGAAGTTTAAACTTTTGCATACTTATTACAAAAAAGCGTACATGCAAACTTTCGACGTAATCTGGAAATTCTTAGGTTGGTTTAAATATGTAGAAGACAATATATGTATATAGAGTATAATAATGTTATGTACAAAATATAAAGTGGAACAGAATTGTGTTCAGATATAGCAATCCGTACATTAACACTAGAGCGTCCATCGGTTTCAATTTGACACCGGAGTTTATTCAGTTTGCTCTCCTTTCCGCATTTTTGAGTGGAATTTTAAAATTTTTCGTGACTTTTAATTATTTTTCATGGTAATTGCGCAATAAATGTTTTGTGGTTCTAGGTTAATTAGGAGAAGTTTTACAACTAAAAATACCTATAACGTCCGCTGGTGTCATTTCGACACCAAGGCCATTTATCAACATTAAGAGCTTTCGTTCATCATTACTATTACTAAAACAATCCGAAAGTACTGTCATACATTTATTTGACCTTGAAAGTAATGTTTTTGGGTTAACAGCAGAGCCAGTTAGTCTTATTTGTCTAAAGTTGTTGCATCTAAGTATTTCGTTACATAGCATTTTGTTATCTGCTCATAAAAAACAAAAAATTCATTCGAGAGCAGACACTCTGAAACGATGGTTCGTAGAAAAAGGTCTAAGCCTTGATGAAATTGCTAATTTATTGCGAGAAATTTCTGAAAATGAATCGGCTCTAATTTAGATTCCGACGAAGACATAAGTTCGAGTGAAAGTGATTGCACAGAATCTGAAAAAAAAGATATAATTAATTATATTCCATTAAATCCTGATATATATCGCTAGGGATGGTACAGAATGGATACCACATAATAGTAGTGTCCCTGACAGATCTGCGACTCGAAATGTTTTGCGACAAAATAGTGGTCCAACAAGCATCGCAAAACATAATGCCAACGTCAGTTTCTTAAGATATAAAGATCCATAAATATGTTAATTACATGAAATAGTATTAAAACTTTTTAAAACTAAACCCTACTGAACAGCAGTTCGGGAATTATTTAGTTAAAATAATTGTTTCATATAGTTTACGTCGCGGTGTCAAAAAAACATCGGTGGACTTTTCGGGGTAATCGAAATCCCGGACGTTCTAGTGTTAAAGGATATGCTATAAAAAGTAAAAAATTAATTGATAGACTGCCAATTTTTTCTCTAAAATCCGATTACTTCATACTACATAAGAATGTACCTTGTAAAGGATCAGCTTCTCGAGGGGTTATTTTGCATAATTCTCCTTTTCTGATGCGGATGTCATCTATGGCCATGAAACCAACTGTACCATTGCTGATAATTCCTTGGAATATGATCTATAGAATAAATATTTCACTATATAATTTTTCATTTTTAATATTATTATTTTTTAATATTGCCAATGGCCTAAAAAATGACTGAAGATTAAAAAAAAGTTAAAGAAAAATAAAAGGTGATATAAATGTACGGTTTGCTGCGTTATATTTCGGTGGCCAGAGAATTAACCTCACACCAAGTTTCAAAATAAATAAATAGGTTCGCCAATACGTCATGAACCTGACCGGAAAAACTAAAAAAAACGTGTTTTATGTCCATATAGTTATATCGGTATTCTACAAATCATTTAGCGTTTTTGTGTGTAATTCGAAAGACGTTTACCCGTTGGAGCAGCGAATATTTCTTGTTTCAGAGTTTTATCACGTGATATTGTTGCAGAAAGACACAGCTTCCAAAGAAAGTTCAATGTCAAAAATGGACTGGCAAACCGTAGAACAAAAGCATTTTTCGAGAAACTTCAATGTATGTGATAGCCGTGCTAGACATGTAGGCTGCCCAATCACAGCAGGCGAATGTTGCAGTCGTTCAGTAATTAATCCAACAGCGACCCCGAATTCGATGCTTGTGTCATTGGCTTTGACTACCAAATGCATACGCAAAGTGGTACATTGGATGGTCTTCCCATTCCTAAAATTTAAATTCTTGTGAATGTTTTCTTGGATGGAGGAACACATGAAAGTTTAAAGTAGAAGAAGCAATCCATAAACCATAGCTGAATTCGAACGATATCTTTTGAAGCACGTCAATTGAAATGTTTACACGGGCAACTGCACATTTTGTCACCAGATTGCTCCATGTTAATGCACTAAGTTGTGATTATTATGGAAGCATTGTTTATAATTTTTTTCAGCCAGAAGTACCTCCTGTTGATGAACTTTTTAACTAAATATGAACTTTAGTGAGAATAAATGTCCTGGCTACCAAATCAGAATGCAGTAAACCACACATTTCTATCAACTTTCATTTTTCTTTAAGTTATTTTTTGAATCATCCGTTATTTTGTGAACGCCCGGTAAAAGAACATACATGGAAGAATATAATATTCATAACCAGATTTTATGCATAGAATGGTGAAAAAAAATTTTTTTTGCTTTTCAACTGCAAAAAATTTTATATAGGGTTCAAATTGGTATTGTCATATTTCGTTTCATCATGTGTATTTTTTCCTCAAATTACGTGAACCCTTACATTTTGAAAATTAACTAAAAGTATTATGTTTAAGTTTATATTGTTCAAGAATTCTTTGAGCTTTAAAGATAAAATTAATTAATTTTAAATTCCTTTTCCTAATTTCGATGCATTGGGTATCGTTGCGGTCGTGGTACTAGACTAAACGTGTTTATCCCTGTTATGGTAGATATGTAGTGCCTGAAACAATCCTGATCTCTCTCTCCCTTGGGCAACATAGCAACATCTGCCAGCAGGGTATTCTATTATTAGGGCTTAAGTTGTTAGTCCGTATATTAATCAACTTTTCTAAAAAATAACTTATTAACTTCGATTATGATTGTTTCAATATTTGCTTTTTTGTTAAGCTTATGTAGTTATCAATTAAATCCATTGAAACCAGTTGACTTGTAACAATAATATTCTATTGATTCCAGCCAATAGGAGTGGATCGAGTGGCTGCTATGTTTCATTTATGACTTTACTGCAATCCATCCACACATATATGATGACTCGGAACCATTGCTTTACTACGCCCTTCTATAGAGTGCCGACTCTCAACCTCCTTGTCAACGATGACTCGAAAATCTCCGCCTACTACACGCCCCTATAAAGTGCTGACTCTTAAACTTCAGATTGTAGTGGAATAAGTTGGGTCCACATAGCGACAAAAAATCAAATTGTAGGAGAGGAAAATAATTATCTTCTTTCCTTAGCATCTGTACCGAATTTCTACAATAACTCAACGAAGTAATTATTCAAGTTCTATTTATTTTATCACAATGTACATTAACATTTCGCTTTTGTCTATCCTGCATCAACTTTTCCCTACTCTATTACATACAGAAGAAAACTGAGAAATATTTCGAAGCGACTATTTTAGAAGAGAGAGCGTTAGTTTTTTTTTTTTAAAGAAATATTTTCTTAAATTTCCTTTTACATTGAAAAGCTAATACTTTTTCATCAAAAAAGTTAAATTGTGAACATAAATACCTGATATTCTTCCACAGTTGGCTGGATATTGGCCATACCCTTCTTCCATGTTTTCTCTTGATCTCCTTGTATAACCCACAACGTGGAGTTACTCGCTGTTCCTTCTCTTTTTAGAACCTGTGCATATATATTGACTCATCATAGCGGGGGGAAATATGCTTAAAGACAAAATGGCATAGTAGTTGAGGGTATATATACACACACATTTGAGTTACATCAAAACATCGACAAGCTAAACGCAATTGAAAAATGTAACGCTGTAACTACCTGCAAAACATGCGTTATCATGACACAATAGCATTAGTTCCCAGAACTTAGCGTACTTTTAACTTTGGCGATTTCAAAAACAACGGAGGTGTGATAGTACAAAGGTACTACAAAAATGAACATTATTTCTTTATTATGTATCTTAAGAAGTGCATGAAATGTATTTTATCCATCTAATTACTTTTTTTACATATATGTTATTGTATTTTTATGGTCTTTATATTTCAGCGAAACGTTACATGATCCGTTTTCTTCGAAAGTGATGTAAGGTAAATGTGTGGTAGTACTTTGGAAAGTTTGTTTTTCTAATAGTAATGATGAACGACAGCTATTTATGATGATAAATTGCCTTGGTGTAGAAATGACACCAGCGGACATTCTCAGTATTTTTAGTTGTAAAATTTCTCCTAACTAACCTGGAACCACAAAACGTTTACTGTGTAATTACTATGGAAAATAATTAAAAGTCGTGAAAAATTTTCAAATTCCCAGCAAAGTGCAGAATGGAGTACAAACTGAATAGGATCCGGTGTCAAATGGACGTCGATGGATGTTCACGTTCTAGTGTTAACTTGATGTTTGAAGCTTGTAATAGTATCTTTTGGAGACTGCTTCATAAAGAATCAGACTAGACATTTTTCAATCATTGCTGCTTATATGGAAGGTTTAAAAATGATAGATTAGCAATATAGAGCGAATTAAATTTTTACTATATTACTATTATATGAATTCGGTATTTGTATAAAAGATCATAAATTTTCTTAATAGGCAGTAAGACTTGGTTATTAATCTTTTTCATTTTCTTGAAGATTAAGGTAGTCAGTGAATAGAGATTTGTGTATTAAGTGGATTTAATTATTACATTACATACAAATGTATGTCATGCGCACGTGCACAGAGCAGTTTTTAATTTCCTCATTTCATTTTCCATTTACTTTTCTTCAAAGCTATATAACTTATTTGACAAAATATCATTTGCTTACAAAAAAGAAATTTGATAGTATTTATACAAAGTCATTAAAATCAATGGAAATTCTATAGCATTTTGATCCAAAGTGTCTTGGTATTTTACTGAAGCTATCTGCAGATCTAAGGAAAATATTTCGTCTTTATCATTTTTTTCATAATTACTTTCGCTTATTTATTTTAAAGGAATAATACGTCACATGACACAGCACAGAATATTTTTTTAAAAAAATTTCAGTTTAAAAAGAGATTCTGATTTGAAAACAATGATGGCTCACATTTCACAGCATAAAATATTTTGATGAAATTTTGCATTTCGCATGCTCAGGATACACTAAATATATTTTTCCACGAAAGCTCTTTCTTTCCCCTGTCACAGTTTGCAGTTTTCCTTACATTTTTAACTATACTTATATTATTTAACGTATTGCTTGCGATGTATTTAGGTACACACCTTCAATGCTCCCAGATTCTTTCCTGACATTTGGCAATAAAATGTTAAGCAGAATTCATTTTCATCAGGGGGGAAAATTTCACTCTCAAAAGTAGCCTCGCAATCCTCGGGAATGTCCTTTGAACTGAACCTAATGTAGAACCCTGCAAAAAATACATTACTGAATTACATAAAAAGGGTCTTGCAAGTTAAAATAAAAAAGTTAATTTTTAAATAATAATATTTTTTCGAACCTATCGACAATAGAGCATGTAAGCATGCTCTAAAGCGACTTCTAGATCCAAAGTTAAGTAGTATATAAAATGATTTTAATTTCTATCGCTCTCTCTCTTACTACTCTCATTGAGTTGACTGCCAGTGACTTTGTGTAGATTCAAGATACTGAATTATATAGTGGCGGTGTTAACACGAGTCCTAATCCACCTCCATAGACCTTGATTCCTTTTTTTTTTCGACTCCCGATAATTTCTATGTGTATAGTGTTTGTTACTAACGATTTATTTTATTAATTGAGGCTAATTAAAAATTTAATAATATATCTTTTTATTGTTTTATCTTCCCGAAATTGACAAAATGATAATAATGTGTTTGGCGGCGTATTGAGGTACGATGCAAGAATGGTGGATTTTCAACCTGTCCCCTCCCCTCCTCTTCAAAATTTTTTGTTTGCGCCACTGTACTTAATTACACTGACCTAGAGTATAACTTAAGTCTAGTAATTTTTTTCAGCATTGAGTACAGCCTTCCTATAAGTGTTAGTAAACACGAAAAAAATATATTATATCGTCGGCCTAGTTATAAGACTGCATAACTCCACCTGTGTACCTGATTTGATATAGGAGTGCAATGCGCCAAGCGCTCTTGTCTTAAGCAGCGGTTGTTGTTGGGTTACATGAAATCCAAGATGACGGCTTAGCGTTTTCCTTTTGTTTTGTCTACGCCATGCCTCAGTGCACGCTCCGCTTTTAATTTATTCCTTCAATCAGTGTAATCACTGTTTTTTATTTCATAATAAAATTAGATTTCAAAGGGAGAGATGGTGGCAAGATTTTAACATAAAATAAATACAAAAGAAAGTAATATTAATGTATTACACTTCCATATATAAATTATTTACACTATTTTAAGCTTTCATTGCACAAAATTTGTAACAATATCGCACGATAAAAATATCAAAGTAAACCATATTGCAATATCGCCTATCTTGGCGAACATAAACAACAACTTGACGCCTTCCCTACTGTACCAAATTAGCATCCCAGATGGAGTTACGCAGTGTGATAATTAGACCAACGATATGATAATATTCAGGACAGAGAAGCTCTAATAAATAACGTACAACCAAAAAACTAGTAGCTATGTACGATCTGCTTAGCTATTTCAATCAAAAATGGGATCCTTCATTTATCCTCTGAGACACTCTTTGATCACAACGGTACATGGTAGTGATTTTAAGTACCTTGATTTTCCTTCAAGGACCTTTCGTTTCAACTGAATAATGCTCATATATAGTACTGTGATTATTTTTAAACAGTTCAAACACTTCCCAAACACTTACATTCACCGCGTTTGTAAAATGAAGAGTTAACACCAGTCCTAGAATCTTCTCTATGTAATTGAGTGAATCTAATAAGAAAGCCATCAGAAAGACTCTACGAATCAATGTCTAATTAAATAATTATCTCAGTAATCAGAGGCTGGAAAACAAACTATAACTGCCTTTCCTATATGTAGCAATAACAGATTCATATTTTTTACAAGAAGTTGAGAAAAATAATAATATATTATATATTGTTTTTTAAAATTCTTTTTCAATTACAAATTCAGAAATATGATATAGATTGTATTACTGAAGACGTATTTTTTGTCCAATTATATACAGAAAGTGTAAGATAGAAAGAGTTGGTTGTTTTCTACAATAGAGACAGAAGTCCTTAGAACACTAAGGATAAACGAAGCCTTCCAGCCGGAACACTGTTGTCCTGACGGGGTGCACCTGGACTGCAAATACATTAGAGATTGTGCGTATGGAGACGATATATATATGGATCCCAGTTTACAACATACAAATACCACCCACACGATAATACCGAGATTATTATCTTGTTTTGTATGAATTATGTACCTGGTTGCCTGAGCTTCCAATGAAAACTGGCGTAATATCACTCTTCCGTCAATGTGATTGACCAGAAAACGGGATTCTTTGGACCAGACTTTTTTTTTTGCATTCCTCTATGATGCAAAGCCGATTTTTTTTTATCCATTGCAGGGGTTTTGGCTAAGACGTTTCGTCAGTGCAAAGGATGCAAATCAGCCACAGGTTGCATAGGCCAATGCACATCATTGAGAGATGTGCACTGTGTTTTGAGACACCCCATCTGGATAACCCCTTTTGTCAATGTTGGTAAGAGTGGCCAATATAAACCTCTGTACATGACAAGCAATTCATAACATTTTCTTGAATAAATACTCAGTGGCCAATAGACCATTGGGTAGTGACTTGTCGTTTCTCAATTCATAAACCACCTTCGATAAGTACTCACAACGGTCGCACACGAGCCCAGTTTTTTTAAATCGATGTTTGATGTCAAATGTTTCTAAGTGTGGAAATTAAATGTTTAAACACTCTGTGTAAAAAAACAAAAACATGGGTGATGTACATAGTCCAGCTTCTAAATGCATCCGGGGTTTTTCTCCAGGTGAAACTCTTAGCTCCAGGTGATGAGAGGATATAATATAATACAGCTTATCTCAAATTGTGAGGCGTAGCCCCCTGGGAGGGGGTGATAAACCTATGTGCGGGGAGCGAGCATATCCGAAAGTCGAAAATCAATTATTATATTAAAAAAGGTATTCATTTACTGAAGGAAATAAACAAATACATTCTGAACTATGAAAATTAATATAAAAACACCTATCTTATATTACTTGAAAATAACTTTAAATATTTATTACTTAAAAGTAACACATACAAAATGTAATGGTTTATAATTAAAGTATTATTGGAATTTAAGTGTCAAAAAGTATTATTATTGCAAACAACGCATGATCAATTTATGAAAAAGGAGGCGTGATGAAAACTATGATTAAAAATTGGGTCGCCAATAGTGAAAGATTGAAAAGCACTGGTGTTATAGCTTACGGTGTGTACATACATTTTACATGTGTATGTTACATATTTCATATATATATTATACATATACTAGCGGTCCCGACAGACATTTTCCTGTATACACGTTTTAAATCTGAAAATTACAAATTTTTTCAATAAGTTGTAACAATTTGGACCGTTTTGATGAATTTTTTTATAAAGAAAGTTATTATAATACCTGGCATCATCACATATACAGTAACCACAATTCGACCTATCTATTGCGTGTATGAGTTTACAATGCACTAAGTTGAATATAGATGCTGTTCTGAATAGAAACTTAGTTTTAATTTACAGGCATATTTTTTAATGCGCAAAAATTACATTTATTGTACTGTCATTGAATGGACAATGTTTTTGGTTAATCTTTGAGGGATATTATCAAACAAATGGGGGTGCCAAACCTAGGACATGCAATGTATAATTTGCCGTGCAAAAGCAAGGGTTTTCGATATCTAAGCCAAAAATTGTCATTGTTTGACCTTGTGACTTGTTAATGGTCATAGCAAAAACCATCAAATTGGAAATTGCAAACATTTGAATAGGTAGGTGAGTCTGGGTCACCTACCCATTTATGTTAATCAATGAGATATGTGGTAGAAGTACAACTTCACCTAGAAGTTTGCCGCTCAAAATAGTGACCTCAGGAATATTGCCCATGATTTTTTTATTAACAATAGCGTGCCCTTACATAATTTTTGCACACCCACACATATATATATATATATATATATATATATATGTATATATATATTTCTTTATATATAAAAATCTTCTGTGTGTGTATGTAACTAAACTTCTCCTAAACGGATGGACCGATTTTGATGAAATTTTTGTGTAGGTTCAGGTGGATTCGAGAATGGTTTAGATTCACAATTCAGTAAAATATCGCACTTAGTTAAAAAGATATTAATTAAAAGCATTAAAAATATTCAGCTCAATATTCACCTGCATTGCTGTAACAACGTAATTGTTATAAAAATGACGTAAGTTCACGTCGAAAATCGATTTTCAGCCAATCTGGCCGAACAAGGTCTTTATTGTTACAAAAATGCAGAAGAATTATACTTTTTAATTAATATCTTTTCAAATAATCTGTAATTCTTCTGTGCGTGTGTATGCGACTGACTCCTCCCAAACGGCTGGACCGATTTTGATGACATTTTTTGTGTTGGCTCAAGTGGATTAGAGGATGAGTTAGATTCAAAATTTGGCCCAATATCGCAATTAGTTAAAAAGATATTAATTAAAAACCTTAAAACGATAATTGTTTTACCACTGTAAGCTGTTTATTCTGCTAATGCTCCACAAGAAAAGAAAAGAAAGAAGAGGGTAGATTTTTTTTTAGATATTTTTCAGCGATTTTTAAATTACAATATAATTTTTCTATCAAAACGAGACAAAGAATAATTACAGCATCGCAAAAATTATTCGGTTCTCTATCGAAATAAGTTAAAAATGCGCCAAAACTATGTAAGGGCACGCGATTGTTCATAAAAAATCGTGAGCAATATCCTTGAGGCCGCTATTTTGAGCAGCAAACTTCAAGGTGATGTTATGTACTTCTACCACAGATTCCAATGATTTTTTTAGGCTCACCTACCCCTTCAAATGTTTGCAACTTCCCTTTTTTACTTGGTATTTGCTATGACCATTAATAAGTCACAAGGTCAAACAATGACAATTTGTGGCTTAGATTTAGAAAACCCTTGTTTTTTGCACGGCCAATTAAATGGTGCATGATTGAGGTTTGGTAAACCATCGCATTTTTTTGTTTATACCCCTCAAGGATTAACCAAAAACACTGTACATTCAATGGCATTACGATAAATTTATTTTCCGTGCATTAAAAAAATATACCTGTTATGAAAATAGCTCGAGTTTTGTCTTTTTTATCCTTTGATCAAAACAAGTTTAAGTTTCCATTCAGAGTAGGTTCTTCATAGATCATAGTAAATACATACTCACCCGCAATCGATAGATCGAATTGTGATAACTGTACATGTGATGATGTCAGGAATTGTAATAACTTCATAAAAAATTTCATAAAAAAGGTCCAGAATGCTACAACTTATTCAAAAAAGTTTGTAATTTTCGGATTTAAGACGTGCGTACAGGACAATGTTTGTCGGGACCGCTAGTATATATATATATATATATATATATATATATATATATATCAGGGGTGACCAAAATTGTGGGCACTTTTTGAAATTGTAATGCCTTTTAAGTTTGTATGCTTAGAGAAAATTTTACGTTGCAAAAGATGCAAAATATTTTATATCACTTTAAAGGGAATTTAATACTGAGTTCGATACAAAAACGAAAATTCAAATATTTGCAACGGAAAGAAGTTATGCAACAATAATTCTGGATATACAGTAGATACTGATGATAGCAGTAAGTTGTTAGAGCTTAAGGAGGTTGTCTTTATTCCTTATTACAGATTTACATCGATGTTTCATGGAGCTCAAAATAGATTTAAGCTCTTCCTTCGTTATGACATAATACCAGGAAACCATTATATCCTGAATTAATTCCTTTTTATTTCATGAATACCTCATTCGGAAAAGAGTTTTTAAACGGTGTCACAAGTTTTTAAAAGGATTGAGGTTAGGACTGTTTCCTGGTCGGTACAACAACTCAATAATCTAAGAATGGAACTAGTCTTTCATTTACTTTATTGTGAGGGTAGGAACAAAATATTGCTGAAAAATAAATAAAGCATTGTTGGTAAATAGATCCCTGATGGAAGGCAGAAGTTTGGGTTCTAGAATGGGCCCAATGTATTTTATGACATTCAGTGTCTCATCAATGATATAAAGGCGACCGATGCCATCTGCTTATATGCATGACTAAATGACCCAACTATGTGGGTACTTCATAGTTACCTGGATGGAGTGAAAATGTAGTATTTCTGCTTTTCTACGTCTTACATGTTTTAAGTAATCTCTCCTGAATAATGATATTTTAGTTTCGTCCCTCTATATCACTTGTGACCAATAATAATTTGTCCAATTAATGTGTTTCATTGTCCACTGCTGTCCCTTTTAGCGCTGCTGTAAATTGAGATATGGCTTTTTTCGTGGAATTCTACCTTTTAGTCTTACATCTGGTTATCTATGTCTGACAGTTTTTAAACTCACAGAACTAACAGCACCTATCAGATCACTTCTGTTGGATGTCCATGAAGTTATTTTATCTTTGAAACATAGTATTTTTGTTCTTCTGTAATCAACAGGTGTGGGGAAATTCTTTAGGTCTTTTCCTATGTTTCTTATTAAATTTGTCTCCTGATACTTTAGACAATCCTTTAAGTTTCCAAATGTAGTCACTGAAAAAACCACCTATTATTTAATTTTAACATAGTAAATACCACTTTCTCGTCATACATCTGTCAAATCTAATCTTTTATTTTATTCCATTGCTTTTTTTGACTAAATATCATTGTTAACCTGGCCAGGAAATAGTCCTGACCTCAATCCTATCAAAAACTTGTGACACCGTTTGAAAACTCTCGTCCGAATGAGATTCTCATGAAATAAAAAGGAGCTAATTGAGGAATAATTCTTTCCTGGCATTATGTAATAACAAAGGAAGAAGTTAAAACTATTTTCAGTTCAATGAAACATTGACGTGAAGCTGTAATAAAAATTAAAGGCAATCTTACTAAGGACTGATAACTCACTGCTATCATCAGTATCTACTATGATACAGATCTACTGCTATCAGTATCTATTTGGAATCATGCGATGTATTTCCTGATGTTATGCAGGAAATGTTTTGATTCCACAGTATATCTGACAAGTAAAGATTTTAATGGCTCTGTTGGTTCTCCAAGATGAGGCAGTTTAATTTTTTTCCATTCGTACAAAACATTCCTTATGTTTCTCCCAATAAATTTCAGAGCATTTTAAAAAGGATACACTTAAGTCATGGTGCTGATGAGAACATTTTGCCTCAACCTAGAATCTTCTACTGTGTTGTACCGGAATTCAATGGGAATGTTATTGTGTGATTGCTCACCAAAAAGTCAGGTTTGACGCTGATGTGCTGTTTTTGGTTCACATCTTCCAGCTATTTGCAACCTATTGTGTTCTTTTTGTTGAGAACGGAGCAGATCTGATGTTGCAGAACACGAATGATGTGCTCACAAATGTGCACTCTCACTTCTGGCTGCATGTTGCTCTGCTGCGCCCTCAGGAGGGGTTTGTGACATTTTTTTCTCGTTTAATGATGCCTATTCTTTCTCAGTTTGATGTGCAATTGACTCGTTGCAGTATTTTTGCCTTACGAGTATGATAACCTAAGTCTGATTTCCTGCAAGACATTATTTTTGTGTAGTGAAGCCAATTGACTGCACTTAAAAAGAAAAGAAAGTTAAAACAAAAACATAAAATTTCAAAGCACTAAAAAAAGGAAAAATCAGAAACAAAAAGAAATAGAAAAAATAAAAATGCTAATGAAATATTTAACTTTAAATTTACATCAATTGACACATCTCAAATCCAACGCAATGAAAGGCTGAAGATATTTTCAGTCAAATACGCAAGGAAAGTTGAGATATAAACACGGATTTCGCAACAGAAATCTACAACAAAGTATTGATAATGATGAATGATTTTTACAATTCACAATTTAATTAGCATTAGCAATTGTTGTCAAAAAAGAATTAAGGGCCTATCTTTAAAACATAGTGGCTTATATCTAGACACAGACTGCTCCTCACATGGACTATTATTTGTTGTTTGGATTATTATTTGCTGTCATCACCGCAGCCAAATTGCCGCCATTCAAATATCACACCATTTTCTATCCAAATCTGATTTCTTTTTTCAGGAAAAAATGTTAGAATGTTTGTTGTTTAGTTAGTAAGGTGCGATACACGTGGCACCAATTTTGTTACGATGATGATAATACATAAGGACTCTGTTGTGTGTTCTAGAGCAGCAGCAGCAGCAGTCACCAATTGGTGATCCGTGAGAAATTGTGGATGGTATAAATAAAGTATTGGGACTTTATTTATACTTTTATGAAGATTCAGTTTAAAAACAGATATAAAGCAAAACAATTTATATTATGGAACATGGATTATACTTTAATAACATCTTTTTGTTACCAAAATAACTAAATGATGAAACAAACGAACAAACTTCCTAAGGAAGGCGAATTTTTTTTCAAATTTTCCTTCAAAGTTCAGCTTTGGTAACCATAGTAAATTGGTGGCAAAACACTTCAGTCTGCTGATTGTTTTTGCTTTTCATGAAGTTTATTTTCAGGGGAAGCTTATTTTCAAATTTGGCGCCTCCCCAATGGAGATAATGTAAATAATTTAAGATTCATAATATAAGGACAAAAAATCATAACAACTTGCGAGTATTCTGTGGAAAAATTACAAATCAAATCTGTTTAGAAATGTTTCATTTATGTATATTTACGTATATTTTTTATTAAAAAAATTCACACACCTCAAGTGGAAGTGGTTAAAAAAATAGAAATGTGTCCTTTCTCTTTTCAATCTTTTAAATCAGACTGAGCCACAGAAAAGCGTGTCTGAGTACAGCTAGATCTAATACGCATAAATGTCAAAAAGCTATCAAAAACAAATTACAGTTTAATGTTTTAATAAAATCACCAAAAACAGTTCCAAACAAAGTTACTTAAGAACTAATGCTACTCTTTCAACCCCAATTCTGTAAGTGTCATACACGGTGAATAGGCAACCATATGCTACTGTTGCCAAAAAGTTTGCGATAATGCATACCTATCAAAACAAACACAAAATATACATCAGAAAGTCATAATTTTCCTATTTGTATTTCACAGTAATGCCAAATAAAATGTGGAAATCACACAAAATAGATCCTTTGCGAGAATAACATTATTGCCCCAACATTTAGAAATTTCAAAAACTATTTAGTTGAAAACTTCACAGCCAAGTGCAAAAAAATATATTATTATTGTGTACAAACAGAAATAGAATGACTTTCCCTTATTGAATGAATAATGCAGCATTTTGCGATATCTTTTGATTTTAGGTAAATAGCCGACAAAAAGAAACGCAAGGATAAAAAAAATTATATATATATATATATATATAAATTTAATTTAGACTCATTGGAGAAAGATAAAATAGGTGGAAGATTTTAATCGGTACGCTACTCGCTTGTAGAGTGATTTTGAACTAAAATAAATCTGTAGTGTACAGAAGTCAATCATAAATTTCATCTTCGCTTAATTAATAGAAATAAATTTAGCTTAAAACTACAGAAAAAAACACGATGTAAAATATTAGCAAAATTGTAAATATCCTGTGATATTGCTATCCGATTGCTGCAAAAACTACAAAACAAAATTTGAGGTGTTCAAAGAATAATTTTTAAAAAAATTAATTTATTAGAAAAATAATCCTAATTGCGTATCAAAGAACAAAACATGGATAAATATGACAATAAATAAACATAACTATAGTAAAAATATGTAATAATCCCTAAAACTCTACATGTAAAGTGTAAATTTTCACATTAAAAAAGGGGCATCATATATGACCTCATAACACCAAAAATCTCTTAAAAATTAAATTTAAAAAAAATTAGGTGATTACGAAATAATAAGTGCATAAAAGCCCATCCGAATTCCAATGTAACGTTATGTCAAAGTTTCAGATGAAGTGCTCAGGTACTTTCAGAGATTTACGGCTTTGAGCAAACAAACATTACATTTTTATTTCTATAGATACACACCATAGAAAGCCATTTATACTTATCCATTACCCCAAAAAATATCCGAAATGAAGAATTTTTAAAAATTAATTACACACATTTTTAATTTTCCACTCACATATATAATTGTCCAGCACACCCCGTACGATTGTTCCATTATATTTCTTTTTGTATGTCTAATTCCGTTATGAAGCCCTATTAAGAAAATAACACCTTAGAAAAATAATTTTGAAATATTTATAATCGAATAATTATGTGGAACTTAAAACAAATAACTTTACTTCAAGATGCAAAATTAAAGAAAGTCGAAACGTTTATTACTTTTGAACCTTCATTGGAACTGAACTCTCGTCCATCTCTTACTTTATTGAAAAGGCGATAGTTTATTCTTGATTCTTTTTAATATTACGTTCAGGAAATCTAGAGCATAAGTACGCTTCAGAAGGACATTTATCTCAGAAATGTAATAGAAATTTTAGTTAATTTTGTATACTTCCATGTGTACCATTAAAAATGCATGTTTATCCAAATTTGACTTCTAACCTTTGTTTGTCCCGAGTGTATTATCGATCCTATCTTCTGATAATCCCTGGATTCTGTCCCATTTATACTGCCTTTCACTATATTTCCACGAGCATATGTCCTCTTCAAAGTCACAAAAGCCTGTAAATAACAATATGTTTTTTAAGATATTCAGAAAAGAAATTTGGCGGGGGAATGCATAAGTCATTTTTCCTTTTGATTCGAATCTTAGGAATGAAATATTCTATTCTCTCTTATGTGATAAATCGTCCTTTTATGAAAATTAATCCAATTCCATATGGATACAAATGACATTTTCTTAAAAATCAAAAGGGCTTAAATAATTTGACTGTCGTTAAAAATAAGTTTTAATAAAAAAATATGTATGTATTTTTCTTGAAAATGTATTCAAGTAATAATAATATTTTAAATAAATAAAAAAAACACAAAAATGGGAATTACATCCCTTTCCTTAAGTTACTTCTCTAGTTAGTCAAAGACAAAATTTTAAATTATAAATATATGTAGGTTGTTTCGGTGAAACTTGAAATGTTATCACACTGCAATACATTTTTATAATGGATATTTTATGAATTATTTTGGGGGGAGGGGGCTATTTATTTCTCAAAAATAGACGAGGATGATGATTGTTTCAACAAGTATAGCAAGTGATTAGGTTGCAGAACGTACAAAAATAAACTATTTGCTCAGCAGTCAAATAGATAAGGAAACATAAATTGTAATATCTTTTGCTAGAATACTTCCATACTATAACCAAGCGAGTGATTTTTTATAAAAGTCAAGCTAGAAAGCAATATGAAGGCTGTAAAGCAAAAGGATGGACCTCGTTAATTTGAGCAATGGTCAAGTAACGAGGATGACACCTCCCCCAAACTACCCCCTCCCCCATATTCATGGGAGGACTTTGAGCCATGTCAGTTTTAACTTGCATCAGACCCTCTACACGCTGGGTCTTCAGAGTCACTAGGGCTCGAACTCATGCCACGCTGGCGATGAGTTCGTGACTATAACCACCCATTCCAAACAGAATTCTTAAGTTCAAGGGGCAGGAATTTCGGTGGAATCTACCATTGAAAAATGTGGTAAAAATTCTATTATGCCTTTTCCTCCAGCAATTTTCCACTGCTATGTCAAGCGATAATATTAATTGAATAAAAGCGAATAATTTTTTTAGTTAAAAATATATTAAATATATATGGATAAGATCAATCTTGATTACAAATTATAATAAGTCCAAACTATTTTCTAAAACTTTGTGTAACATTTCTTCGATTTTACAATGAATAAAAGACAGTTTTTGCTAGTGCTTTTAACCTGAATGCATCGGTGAATAGGGTTTTTTCATTAAAGGATTTTTTTTTCATGATGAACCAAAAATGTTAAATTTAAAGCAGCCTTTACCTTTTTTATAAGTTGCATCCTTGTATAATTTGCTGCTTTTCTAGTTTCTCCACAAAAGGGCAGGAGTATTAAATTGTAGTTACACTTGCCTAATTTTTTTCAGTACTTTACGGATTGAATTATATATATATATGTGTGTGTGTGAGAGAGTCTTTAATGATTTTTTTACGCTATTCATTTGGGAATATACTGTGTTTTTTTAATTTGAGCATTCGGGTTTTAGATATTTTTTTCGAATTTTTTAGTTTAAACTTTCAAATTTTCTAGTTTGAACTTTTGCATTTTTTAGTGTGAACTTTCGGATTTTTTAGTTTGAACTTTTGGATTTTCTAGTTTGAACTTTAGGATTTTTTAGTTTGAACTTTCGGATTTTTTAGTTTGAACTTTTGGATTTTCTAGTTTGAACTTTTGGATTTTCTAGTTTGAACTTTTGGATTTTCTAGTTTGAACTTTTGGATTTTTTAGTTTGAACTTTCGGATTTTTTAGTTTGAACTTTTGGATTTTTTAGTTTGAACTTTTGGATTTTTTAGTTTGAACTTTTGGATTTTCTAGTTTGAACTTTTGGATTTTCTAGTTTGAACTTTTGGATTTTTAGTTTGAACTTTCGGATTTTCTAGTTTGAACTTTCGGATTTTTTAGTTTGAACTTTCGGATTTTCTAGTTTGAACTTTTGGATTTTTTTAGTTTGAACTTTCGGATTTTTAGTTTGGACTTTCGGATTTTTTAGTTTGACTTTTGGATTTTCTAGTTTGAACTTTTCGATTTTTAGTTTGAACTTTCGGATTTTCTAGTTTGAACTTTCGGATTTTCTAGTTAGAACTTTTGGATTTTCTAGTTTGAACTTTCGGATTTTTTAGTTTGAACTTTTGGATTTTTTAGTTTCAACTTTCGGATTTTTAGTTTGAACTTTTGGATTTTCTAGTTTGAACTTTTGGATTTTCTAGTTTGAACTTTCGGATTTTTTAGCTTGAACTTTTGGATTTTCTAGTTTGAACATTTGGATTTTTAGTTTGAACTTTCGGATTTTCTAGTTTGAACTTTTGGATTTTTTAGTTTGAACTTTCGGATTTTCTAGTTTAGACTTTTGGATTTTTTAGTTTGAACTTTCGGATTTTTTAGTTTGAACTTTTGGATTTTCTAGTTTGAACTTTCGGATTTTTAGTTTGAACTTTTGGATTTTCTAGTTTGAACTTTTGGATTTTTTAGTTTGAACTTTCGGATTTTTTAGTTTGAACTTTTGGATTTTATAGTTTGAACTTTTGGATTTTTTAGTTTCAACTTTAGGATTTTCTAGTTTGAACTTTTGGATTGTTTAGTTTGAACTTTCGGATTTTTAGTTTGAACTTTTGGATTTTCTAGTTTGAACTTTTGGATTTTTTAGTTTGAACTTTCGGATTTTTTAGTTTGAACTTTTTGATTTTAGATATTTTTTAATTTTTGAACTTTCGGATCTCAAATATTTTTTATACATATATACAACTATTTTTTCTACCTATACAACTATTTTAAAGATGGGTGCATCATCTTAGGTGTTTGATGGTTCACTTATATTATGCACTAAATTGTTTTTAAATCTTAATATTTCAACGTTGTAATATCTTTCAGAATGCGATGGAGAATAGTTTAATTTTTCAAGTATAATGGTTTAATTTTAACTTTTTAATTTTTAAGCTTTTGAAATTTGGATATTTTCCAATTAACTTACCTAGTTTCAATAGGGGGAAGGTTGGCGCCATCAAACTAGTTTAACCCCACTTATCGGTGATAAGTCCGAGATTGCACTTGGATATTTTATAAATTTTTATATTATTTTATAATTTTTTAGTTTTGTTTGAAAACTATGGAATTTTATTTTTTATATTCACCATTGATATTTTGAAATGGGATTTAGTAATATAAGATTCATATATTTCAATTGATAATTGTGATTGATTTTATATATTTAAATATATATACTAGGGTTGGTGCATAAGTCATGGCAACTATTTTTTTATACATGTCAGTGCTTCTCAAACTTTCAATACTTGAGACCCACTTTTCAATCATAATCTTCATCGCTCCCCCCCATACAATAACAATGTATTGAATGCAATAACATTATACTTTGAAACTAAAGCTACAATACGACTTTTTAAGTACCACCGATGTATATAAACGTCTTGCTCAGCCAAAGAGTAATTGCCCCGGACGTATATATACATCTTCCGGAAATACGATCTTTTCTGTACACTGCTATCGATACAATTATTCAGAAAGCCTTAGAAT
This sequence comes from Trichonephila clavipes, assembly GCA_019973935.1. Lineage (NCBI taxonomy): Eukaryota > Metazoa > Arthropoda > Arachnida > Araneae > Nephilidae > Trichonephila > Trichonephila clavipes. The sequence goes on from BMAU01021321.1 coordinate 62,951, forward strand.
GCAACAAAAGGACCTTGACAGTGTCTGCTAAAGATTTACTTATTTCAGAGGATTTGCTTATTTGTTCCTTTTCTACTCTCCCCCTCTATGCATCACATACTCTAGCTTACGTGTAAAACGGTGGCATTAGGGAAAGAATCGCGTAATTTTTAATCGGTGTTTATGGAATTAATTATAAACCGTACAAATTATCAATAAAAGTGTCAACTTTTGTATATAATTTTATATATAAAAAGCCGATGGGGTCAGTGGTAATTATTAAACGTTTTTAACTAAGTATTGTTTAGTTAATTGGGAAATACATTGCACAGTGGTGATATATTCATAAATGTATTATATCAGTGTAAATGTGCATTTTTTTATGTCATAATGTATTTTATTTGTTTACTTTCAGTGTGTTAATAATTTCCTTAAATCTCTCTCTTTTGTTTTCGACTTTTCAATATGCTCACGTCCCCCTTGTAAGGTTATCACGCCCTCCTAGAAGGCACGCCCCACAGTTTGAGAAACGCTGATATATGCGAATGGATCATGTGGAAGTTCTTCAGGCATAGCGTGTATGCAGAACAACAGATGGCTCTGTGATAGCTGGTAGTAGTGCAGCAAGGGATGTAAATTTAAGTCAGGTGGTGAGTGTCGTGTGATGGAAGTAACCCGTATTGAGCAGCCTTTATACATTAAAATAGCCGTTCTTTGAATGAAAAATGCGATGGAATATCACATTGAATTAGTGGAAGCCCTTAAAAATTATGTTTTACTATACCATACAGTAGCACGGTGAGTGTACTGTGTACTGTATTGTCATTCTTTTGCACCGTGAAGGTCATATTGCCCTGTATACTACCGTAAAAAATTAGTGTGTTACGATACTTCAGTGCTATTCATTGTCCACGCATGTAGTTAACACCTTGTTCTTTCGTCTGTATGTGTCACATTTTCCAAACGGACTGGTATCTTCAAGGAAAAAAAACAGTTGCCATGACATTTGCCTCAACCCTCGTATATAAATGTGTGTGTGTCATAAAGTTGCTTCACGAGATATTGAGAATACTCACTTTCGTCACAAAAAATATAAAGGTAACCGATGCAAAACCTGTACTATGCTTAGTAACGAGCAATTAGATATTAATTCCAATTTATTTCTATTTTTTGTAAATCTTTTAAATGTATCCATATGATGAATTGAAAGAAATGCAATTATAAATTATTCGAGAAACTTCTACACACATCTCTATATTCGAACCAATCTACAAAGTTTACATATTAAACATTTTACAATAATACTAGCGAAATTAAACACCTCCATTCAATATTCCAATACCATATATTTATATGGACTTAATACAGAACACATTATCACAAAAATGTTCTACAAAACATACAGCAAAAAGAATATGAAGAACATTTCTATAGGGGTAATAATACAAGTATGACCAAAAGAGTAAAAAGAGGTAAAAGAAATAATAGGGTGATTAGAAAATCAGATTAGTTAACTTCTAAAATTACTGAAATTTGTAATAACTTTGAAACAACTTTTAATATTAAACAAATAAACAAATTTCATGATTGGTTTAAGCAAAAAAGAAATTAGAGTTATTAACACTAGAACGTTCGTGGTTTCATTTACCCTTAAACATCCACCGGTGTCATCTCGATAAAATATATAAATTAATTGTTCAATCTAAATAATTGCCGGATACTTTTCAGAAGAGTTTAGTTTTAAAACATTTAAAACTTCTTCATTAGTAAAAAAATCATCTTAAAATTGTGAAGCTTATGGTCACAGTAGCTAATGATGAGATGGAGAGTGTTAGTTTTCCACATTTTAGAAAGTGTGCTCATACTCATTTAATCAAGTGCTAGGGAATATTTTCTTGAATTTTTCCTAGAAGAGATATGAACCCACCTTTCACATCTTGACCGCTTATCGCGAAGTTTCGGAACACCATCTGCATATCTACGTATGTATTTGAGTGAATGAGTGTGTTCCTATAAATCCAGCAAAGGATGTGTCTCCCTTACTTTATGAACTATTAAGAATTACTATCCAAATGACTTTATGGCATTTCATTTTATAAAACTTCCAACTTTGTAGGTATTCACTACATGAAAGTCATTAAAAGGTATTGTTACATTGATCCGGGTTCGAAGACTTTATGCAAAACAGTCACAAAAAAATAACAGCTCTTTAGCAGCGATGCAAATTTATTGTCAAAATTCCAATCCTGGAAATACAGGATTCAGCAGCAGTATTCACAGAATAAATCTTAAAAGGTCACCACATCTTCAACAGCACTCAGACATAATTACCAGTATCTAAAATACGCGTATAAAAAGGATTATTCACATGCGCAGCCTAGATAATCGGTTATCACGGTCAAAACAAGTTTACTAATCGCTGGTTGAATCAAGACTGACCTTTTTGGTGAGCACCGCTCTATTTACTGACACGGCGGAAACTTCCAGAAAGATAACTGCCTGCGTCATAAAGCGTGAAATTAGTGTATTTTTCCACAAATTTCTAGAAAAATCCAGAGGGCCTGAACTCGCCAACACGGTCGCCAATGTCACCAAATTGGACGCCAACTCGGTCACCAAAAAGGATGCCAACTTAACACTATCGCCCAGATTTTGCCAAATTCTCATTGAATCGCCACTATAACGTAAAGGACGGCGTTGCTTATGAATAATACAATTCTAACTTAAATAAAAAATAATTTTGAATAAAATGATGTCATTACACACATCCGGATACAAATTATTCACAGTGTTTTACTCAAAATTCATAACAATTTAAATATTCTCGAAAAGATAGAAATACTGGCGTCTCGAAGGTGTAGCAATTGAGAAATTATTTACCTGTTTCTGGACAACGACCTGTAATGAGCTTGACATCATCAATTGCTACTACATCATCTTCAGGACTTTTAATAAATGCAATGAACTGAAACTGTAATAAAAAAAATTTAAGTAAAAGTGAGATAAATATTAATGGGGACGTTTCCATTTATAACGTAATTCACATTTTCTTTCCTTCAAGATTTATCGGCTATTTTTTTAAATAATCTCATAAATAACTCATCGGAATTTCTAGAATAAAACCAACATATTTTTATTTCATAATAGTTCAGAGATCAATCGTAGAAATATGTATCGAAATTAACTTTAGATAACAGTATAATATCTGCAAGTTTAACTGTTATATTTGTTGAAAAAGTTTTAGTGCCAGGTTTTTGACTTCGTGATTTTAGTGATTTAAAAGTTGTTTTTAATCTATACTGTTTTTAATTAAATTTAGTTTTCTTTATTGAAATTTAGTTTTAATGAGTTAGTATTAATGATTATTTCCAAATGCCATGATTTAGTAAATTTTTAAATAAACGTATAGATACGTTTTTTGAAGGTAGGAACTATTTGTGAAAATGAAAAAATTACATTTGCTTGTAGATGGGGCACTGAATGTTTGCAATGCTTAATGTTTCACTGTGACTACCATAGATGCTGGGAACATAGAGCTATTATATCTAATATAATCATAAATGCTTCAAAATAATTATGAAAGGAGTTTCATATCAAGTAATGCTTAGTAAAGATAACATTTGTTAATTGTCCATAATAAGGTAAAAACAAGGATTAGTAAGAAGTACAGAATACTTACTTTGATAAAGTAAGATATTTTATAAAAATTACTGTTTTTTCTAAAATTTTTTTTTAAATGTATAAATTTACTGTATGCATGTACTCTACTTTACTTAAATGCAATTGTGTATATTGAAGAGACAGTTTTGAAATATTCTTAAAACATTTAGCTATAAAGCAGATATTGTAGCAAAAATTAACAATTTTCAATAAATTCATAATGGGTCTCGGTGAAAAAAATGGTTTTCTGTGAACTAACTAATCCATATATATATAAAATTTCTTTTCAGTATAATTGTAAATGTCTAATTAATATGCAGACAAAATTTTGCGTCTTTATGTTTAATAGTTTCTCAGAAAAGGGTATGACATCATACATCAAATTTTATGTTTAGTATTTTTGCTAGATGCTTGTTACATACATGAAAATACATACATTTCATTTATAAAAACATAAAAGCTATCTTATTTTGACTGTTTTAGAAATAATTTGTCCAGTATAGAGAAAATTTTCAGATCTGATACTTTTAGAAATTCTGTTTCCACGTAAACGTACAAAAGCCCTAATGGAAGATTTCAAAATGTCGTATAATCATGTATTCCCAAATGCAATCACAAATTCGTACCCAAAACATATTGATACATTTTTACATTATATTTATGATGTTTCATGTTCAATTTTGATGTTTGTTATACATCAAAGCTAAAGAAAACACCAAACATTGTACAGAATTTAAAAAAACTGATGTAAATGCTACCAAGTATCTCTTTAGACAAAAACTGAAAAATGCTATGTAAGTATTTTCTGGGCAATTTAAGTAAAATAGGAAACAAAAAGTCTTAAAATAAATTGAGAAGAATATAACAGCTTAGTGATGTAATTAGAAATCGACTCCATGTGTAGATCATTATGAGTCACATCGTTTCTTATGTATCAAGTTGCGTTAATTACGTTGCGAAGAAGTTTGTTTTGAATAACTTGAATTATCTTTGCTGCAGCCCCCCAGATGGAAGCAGCATAGGTGATTAAACTGCGCAAAATTTGCTTGCAGTGCATAATTTTTTTTAGATATATAGTTGTCTCTCTCCCAATAAGGGAGATGGTTAAATGAATTTGTCTGCAGATATTCAATGCGTTTCTTGCAAGTTAAGCGGCTCTCTAGGTGTAGGCCCAGGTACCGCACCACTGGAAGTTGTCATCAAAAAGAGTGAGAAGGAATGACCCCCATTTTCTAAATATTATTGCTTGTGATTTATCAATAGTAATCACAATTCTCCAACCTGAAAACCAAATTTATAGCTCATCTAGTGATTTTTATACTCCTTTAATAGTGTATTTGTGTTGGACATGATGTGATAACATGGCAGGTCATCCGCGAACAGGCAAGTACTGACAGTGGAGAGTTGTGGGAAGTCTTGCGTGTAAATTTTGTACAAGTAAGGTGACAGGACATAAATTTTGTGGGACGTCAGAAAGACAAGCCCCGTAGATTGAGTAAGTATTGCTTACACGAACGCTAAAGGTTCTATATTGCAAAACATTGTGTATAATTTTAATTAAATAGTCAGGGAACTGCAGCTTAATTAACTTGTATGTGAGACCATCATGCCACATCTTATCGAATGTCCTTTTAGCATTTAAAAATACACCAACAGTGTAAAATGTTTGAACCAAACCTTCAGTAATAATGTTTGTAACTCGTATTAATTGATGCAGCGTTAAACGGTCCTTCTGAAACCCGCATCTTTCCGGGGGAATGCAATGTATGGAATTGCAGTGAGATTTGATTCTAGTTGAGATTATTCTTTTATAAATCTTAGCAGTCGCGTTTAATACAGAAATTCGCCAGTAGCCTTGTGTAAATTTGTCACCCTGTCCTGCCTTGGCCAGCATGATTACGTTTGCATGCTTCCACAGTGTTGGAAAGGGATTTTTAATGAGGCATTTTGATTGTATATTTGAGTTAAATGTGTAAAACCATTTACAGTTAAATACTTAAGTGCAATATTTGGAATTTGATCGGGACAGGCAGCTTTTCTATTCTGCAGTTTTTTAATAATGCCACAGACTTCAGATAGGGAAGTTAGGGTGTGTGTGATTCTTGTGAAGTTGTCGAAAAAGTGACTTACTAAATTTTCAACTTCCTCGATCTTGTCGTCACAATAAGGTTCGACATATTCCTAAAAAGTGACTTCAAGAGTTTCTTTCTAAGCATCCACCTTTTAGAAATCCGAATTAGTCATTCCACCCGGACCATGTAATGGTGGAAACGGAACATGTCTCTTAGTGAACTTCCTATGTAAAATATACAAGGAATTGTCCTGTTTTTATGCTGTTGAATTTCTATTTTGATCTGCCTGATGAGAACGCTAACTTCACGTTTTATATGGAGGGTATCTGGTGTTATTCCAGATTTTACAAAATTAATTTCTAGTTTTGATAAGATCTCTGGTGTTTACAGGAAGGCGGAGGTGTGGCGTGTTAATTAATCTAACGGTAGTGGAAGCAGAAATTGCATTCGAGCCATTGCTGGTAAAACTTTGAACAGTTGAGTCCAAATATCTATGAGGGGGTTACCAGGTATGTTGTGGTAAATAATTTCTTTAAATTTTGTTCAGTTTGTAGATTTTAAAGTATGAAGTACAATGGAGAAGGAACGTGAGATAGGCTTTCTAAATAAAACAAGGAAAGAGAAAGAAGAGTTGATAATGGTCAAAAGACGGGAACCAGCAAAAGTCAGGAAGAAAGTCAGTTTTATTTTTTAAAAAAAAGTGTGAAAAGAAAAATCAATACCCGAAGGCTTAAAAACAAAGAAAAGAAGCGGAAAGGAGGATTTACGATAGCCTATCATATATAGATTCGGAAATAGCAAAGAAAGAATTTCATTTATTGTGTATAGTGCTATTATTAATAGTAGAGTTAGAAAAGCAAGGAAAAATCATTTATATTGGGATAACCAAGATGATGATCGGCAGTGAAGGAAGAGTGGAAAACGTATATATAATGCTTGGTATCTCCGGGTGACCCACAAATGTAATTTGGAAATGAAAGGAGGTTGAACCTGTGCAAGTAAGTGGGGACAGGGCCATAATTAGTAAGAAAATGGAGCAGATACTTATAAAGGGGAAGAATGTTAAAGTTAGGATTATTAAAGAAGTTCTTGACCCTTAATTCCGTAATAGAAACATTCCAATTTTAGGTCCAAGACATAATTAAAATTTTTACAGTAACTAGAGAGATAGGAGTGGGGAGTAGAAACCGAAAACTCTTCACCATCATGAAATGTTTTTACATGTATTGAAACTCATCCTGGTGAACATCAAACAATGTTCACTTATCCACACTCTAAAATTGTTCACGAAGTGGAGAAACCCTCTCTGCCTTCCCAACACAGCAAAATTCCTTTTAAACACATAAAAAATACATTCAGCTTCTGCATCGCACCTTAAACTGGGGTGAACTGTCACCCGTGCTGATTGATTGCATCAGTAATCTCACTCTCCTTCTGGCCAATTCCTCTCTTCGAAACCGCCGGCGTTCTGCTACAGTGGATCGCCTGGATTAGGGTTACGCCATTCTCCCCGCTTGTGAGGGAGACTTTTCATTTGTTATTTTTCGCATTCATGGTCTATCTCGTTCACCCATTCTACTGGGTAAGAGCGCCTGCGGTATTGTTGCCTGCTTTAATTTAATTTTTGTTTAGTTTCCTTCTCTACTGTTTATTTCTATGCCTTGTGGTGCAAATATATTGGATAAGGAAGGGGTAGACTCACTTATGTGACTATTTCTTTCCCTTGTGAGGGTCCTGCAGATATTGTCGCTCGGGAACCGGCCATTATTTCTGTCTTTCCAAAATATAATAGGTAAAGAGAGCGAAGGTCCAAACATTTTTTTTCTAACATTCCTTCCCTTCCTAATTTTTCATTCCTTTATTGGAGTGGTTTCCCCACATCTCTCTTTTTTTTCAGAGTCTTTCCTATCTCAGTTAAACAGCATGTGTGCGTGTTAGTGTTTGTGTGTGTGTTTTGCTTGTAGTGCTATACAAAAGTGAAATTGTAAAGTACTTTTACTCAATTTTCCCCCTATGCTCCAGAATTTGGGGGGGGGGGTCTTCAATCGGGGCCATTTGCATATGTACTTTGTTTAGTACAAAAATAAAGTAACTTATCGGTAGGGTTGGTTACTCAGCTCGAAACCCTTTGGGTGAGCTCGATTTTTCCGTCTACGCAAGTGAGTAAGGACAAGGTATACCGGAAGAAATTCCCAGTCTATTAAAACGCCTTAACAAAAAACATTCAACAGCATTACCAATATCCAATGAGAATAACAGCTAGTTACGGTCAATGTGATTCACTGGGACAACCTAAGTCTGATCCAAGGTGGTCAATAATTTCACCAGCACTAATAGAGACCAACTAGGATGAAGAAAAACACGTGAATAGACTTTTGCTTTTGCCTAATTGTACTGTTGCCTTTCTATTTCTGTGATAATTGCAATCGGCTATGTGTTTTATTAAAGATAAATTAGTTAGATAGTGGTAAACTCACGTTCATATGACAAGATCGTCAAAAAAGTGATGCTTTTTGTATATATTGAAATTATCGCCACAAAAGAATAGTACGAATAGCACTACTAGTAGCTCAAGGAGCTACTAGATGTGCTATTTGATGGCAACCTACCACCCATTATACATAAAATTTCATTTAACTGGTGTAATTTCAAAATCCTATCCTACTTCCTCCTTAAAACTTAATAACCCTAGGGGGAGCCTGTAACCACTACAGGGTGCGTCCCCAGGTGGCTTATCGGGAAATGCTTCCATTGGTTTTCCAATAGGTGGTAGAAGGGAAATAAAATACCTTCAGCGGACCAACAGGCATGAGGTTTAGTCAGTCTTCCTCCCAAGTGGTTTCTCTCCTAAAGGAAACCTGCATAATATCCTTCGTCATGGACCAACCGCCTTTATTTGATTCTCACACTGCATCGTCCATTGCGTAGGTAAATCAGAGACGCGCACAAGACTTAGGTAGAGGGCCCTGTGTGATAAATATGTTGCAGTCTCCACAAAGTAAAAGATCTTGCAAATATCTTCATTTGCTGCAATGCAATATTAATAGATTAAGTACTGTAGATACAAGAACTAAGTTAGACCAGATTCTGGAAATAGCTGATAAACTACATGTGGAAATTATTGTTCTGCAGGAAACTAAATTGTGCGAGCAGAGACTTCGGAATGTTAAAGGATGTAATATCGTCCGAAGGAACAGAGCTTCATGTGGAGGTGGACTCATATTTTTTGTTTTTGACGTTCATTTTAGAGACTACCACATATTGACAATGGCCCTTCTGATCTCGAATATCTAGGTATAACTGTCCACTCTAAGGATCGCACTATTACCATCAAGAACCTCTATCCTCCTCCAAATAGTCAACATCTAGATACAAACATGATGGAAGGTCTGTTTGACGACAACAGATAATACTAGGAGATTTCAATGCTAGGAATACTATCTGGGATAACACTATTATAAATGCAAGAGGTTTGGAGCTTAGTAACTTGGTCAACGACAATGCTTTATTATTTCTAAGCGATGACACTCAGACTTTCCGATCCAACAGTTACGATTCTACTGATGTTTTGGATTTGACATTTAAAAACCCTGGTTTATTTCTTTACAGTTTCTGGAGAGTACTGGTCAATATTGGCAGCAATCACCTTCCTGTTTTAGTCAAAATAAATCTTAAAGTCAATTGTACTGGTGTGAAGAACCTCCCCTGGAATTTTAAGAAAGCCGACTGGAGTCTGTTTGAAAATATCTCTAACAATCTTATATCGCAAGAACCTATTTCGGACAAATTGGAAAAGGAATGGTCCTGTTTCAAGCACTCCATTTTTACAGCTGCTAAGTCTTTAATCTCTAGGGGGAAAAGTAAAAAGTCTCGTACTTTTTTTGCCTACAATGCAGACCTTATTAAGCCATTGATTGCTAAAAGAACAGAACACTTAAAAGCAATTGCTCAAAATGGCGTTTTGGACAAAAAAATTGAATTGAATAAGCTGAACGCTGAAATTAGGAAAAAAATTATGTAGAAGTCAAACGATCAAACTGGCAGAATCTCTATGTGAAAAGTTAGACTATAGAACTTCAAATACTAAATTAGGGAAACTGGCTAAGCAAATTGATAACTTAAAGCCTAGTAACGAAGAAACTAACGCTATCATTAGTGGTAATGGCCATATCTCGATGGATGCTCAGGAAGCAGCAGAGGCACTGGCTCAGCATTACGCAAAGGAAGGTAGGCTTGCTTTTAGTAGTTCTGACAAGCACTTCGCTAAAGTCACCAGAAATCAAACAAAATCTTGTAGGGACAGGCCGGCAGATGACTCATTATTTAATGCTGATTTCACTTTTCCTGAACTATCTTATGGCCTTCAAAATCTGGACACCAACAAATCACCTGATCCAGATAGCATCCCTGGACATTTCTTGTGCCACTTTGGAATTTTGGGTAGGGAAAGACTGTTATATACATATGTAACTTGTCATGGAAAACTGGCAAACTACCAAGACAGTGGAAATCAGCCATCGTTATTCCCATTCATAAACCAACAAGAATGCCGGTCTTACGACAAGCTATCGTCATATTTCTCTTACCTGAATCACTTCCAAAATAATGGAATGCATGGTGCTGCGAAGACTCACAATTCACACACTAATAAATAAATACCCTCGAATCAATTTGCTTTTCGTAAGTGTCACTCTATTGTTGACCATATTTTGTACTTCACCCAATGTGTTAGAGATTATCAGAATCACAAACCAACGAGACACACCATGGCGGCACTTTTAGATATCTCAAAGGCTTTTGATAGGGTATAGAAATATAAGCTGTTAAGCAAGTGCTTTGGTGTTTTTGGCATTGTACCCTTAAAGCTCTGCCCTGGATCTCAAACTTTCTAAATCACCGAAATTTTTGTGTCAACTTTCATGCTACTTTCTCGGTTTCTTACAAAACTTATCAGGGAATTTCCCAGGAGTGCGTTTTGAGTCCAAATTTTTTCTCATTATTTATTTCCAGGGTTGAAAAATATGTTAACCCTTCTCAAATTGGACTTTTTGCTGATGATGTTGTTTTGTTGTTCAGTGATGCAAATATTAGCAAAATGGAATCCCAGCTGAATAGGACCTTAGTAAATATTCAGGAATTTGCAGACAACTACAAAATTACTTTCAATGCTTTAAAGTTTCTGTCAGCCTCTTCACGACTAATAGGCATCTTTACAACTACTCTTCTGAGCTTTTCCTAATGTTAAGCGCAGGAATTACAGTAAGTACCCTTCCTTTCTTTGTTTCACTTTAGACTCGGAAGTAAACTGCGGTAAACATATTGAGAAAATAGTCGATAAAGCAAGAAAGATACTTAAGATCTTAAAATATTTTTCTGGCAGAGACTGGGGTTCATACGCCACCACACTTAGAATAACTTATACAACCTCAGTTCGCCCCATCCTTGAATAAAGGTGCCAACTCTTTCATGTTGCATCTCTTACAAACTTTTAAAAACTGGAGAGAGTGCAACTCAGTGCTGCGAGGATTATCACGGGCCTTAGATATAGTTGCCCTACTGACACAGTTCTGTACGAGGCAGATATCCAACCTCTTACAATGAGATTCGAAGTCAACTCATATAGGTATTTAAACAAAATTAAAAATTTTGGTTCCTTCAATATAACCTCTTCTTTCATTTTAAATTAAACAAGTAACCAGCGTTTAAGGAGAGACATCCCACTTAATTATATGCGTAAACATGGTTTTATGATTTCAATGTTGACACTTCTATACCTTTTAGCTGCAACACACCTATTGATTCTTTTAATCATGTTGAATTCAGGGAGGAATTATTGACCAGTACTCCCAAGCATATCAGCCATCCGGATTTACTCAGACAACTGGCACTGGAATTAGTAAATTACATACCCGATCAAGCCTTAAATATTTACACAGATGGTAGTCGTTTGGATACGGGTAGAGCAGGGAGTGGTATTTTTAGTAACACTCCTGGGATCTATGTTAAAATCAGCATCAGGAGTCTTGACAAATGTGTTTCGCCTTTAGATCGGAACTCATTGCTATTAGTGGTGTTCTCGATCATTCTCTCAACTCTTATAAGGACAGTATCTGGATCCTGACAGACAGTAGAAGCTCCATCCAATATCTGAAGAATTTGCCAAAAATTATGGACATTACTGGTCTAGATATTTTATCCAAATTAGTTAGGCTTGGTCAGAGGAAACAAGCATGTCTCCAGCGGATTCCATCACATGTGGGTGTGACTGGGAACGAAGCTGCTGATGAGCTGGCTGGTAGGGGATTGGATCTCCCTAACCCCCAGTTCCACTGTCTTAACCCATTCGGAAATTCATTCCTTCCAAAGAAATAAAATGAATTTGACTTGGCGAAACTTTCTTGCTCACCACTGTTACGCAGCTAAGAGTCCTGGCCTATATATACAGTGCAGGAGTTCCAAGGCTCATCAGATGGTCTTGGCGCGCTTTAGAAGTGGTAACCTGCGTAGTATGACTTTTGTGCATGGGGTAAAGTCTTTCTTTACCTGTCTCTGCTCTCCTCCTGCTTCACCTGCTCATATTCTGGTCATCTGGGGCATTTCCCTGTTACAGTTGTATGAAGAGCAAGACCTGGTGTGTGAGACTTTTACGCGGAAAGGTCAAAGGGACTAGGTGTAGGCTTTCCTGCTCCAAGGGTATTGGAAACAGCAACAACAAAGCTTAAAAGCATTCAAATAAATACAATAAAATGTATTCAAATTAGACAAAAAAAACATTGGAGGCTTCTGTGGAAATTAAATTATTTCACTAATGTTTGAATTTATAAAATATTTCTTAGGCTAATATAATTCAAATTAAATAGTAGACGACAGATTTAAAAACATTAATTAATTAATATAGTTAGAGGATGTGTAAAATAATTTTTCATTACAGAATAGGATAAAGATTCCGTGGGAAAACTGTTATTAAGCCAATTTCTGGAATACTTTGAGTATATGATCTCTTAATCTCTTTGATATATTAATAATGGAATCTTTTAAATCTAGAATCCTGTTATTCAAAGTGTCTTTTTTTTACGATTACATTTTGCATTTTTACATGCTATAGTACGTAATTAAATTCTTAAAAATTAATTTATTATTTGCTTTTTGGGGATACGCAAGGATCATTCAGATAAAACTGATGCCTGAAAAGTTACAAGTATTTTATTGGGAAAAGAACCTCTCAATTTTCATGGAAATGTCCCAACGTGGTATGAGATATTTCAATGTACCTTCCGTAAAGAAAACTGCAAATTGATGATGCAACAATTCCTCCACAGCATTATGCACTGATTGCTCGCAAGCGAAATGTTAAAATATCAAGACTTTATTTTAAGGTTACAAACACATGATGTTCAAAAGATGATAGATCCAGACTGTATGGGTTATCTTACACCACCCAGCTAAAAGAACATAGGTTTATGTTGATGATGTGTTATCATAAAGCAAAATTCTACCTTCTCCATACACGTATTCCATTTCACTTGATCTATCCTATTTTTGCCACCAATACTGACTAACACCACTTTGTATTTACTTGTAAATACTCTTGTTTTGTTACATTTGATTGTTTCCTCTGAAAATTCTCTCGTTAAGCACATGTAGCATAGCTAGCTGGTCTAAACATTGGGGGGGGGATAACAAATATTTTCAGTGTTAGAGGCTTTGTATATAGCCTCTAATTTTTTATGGCCTAAGCATTTATTTTGTCTAAGGGGAAAAACAGCGATCTCTTATCAAGATCCTAATATTATAAATGATTCTTTAAGCATTTATTTTGTCTAAGGGGAAAAACAGCGATATATTATCGAGATCCTAATATTATAAATGATTCTTACCTGATAGTCTTCTGTAATGTACACATTTGCTTCGGCGTATTTCCATTTTTCGGAAACTGTTTTGTCCCATACTTTAGTTACCAGCCATGTTGCTGCAAAATATATAACGCATGCTTTGTGTGAAGAATTTCGTTTTGAGAATTTTAACTTAATCATTCAGGAAACAATAACTCTCAATATACAATCATTTTAATGATTATAAGATGCGATTTTTTGTACTTTTCTTACACTTCCATCTCCCTGTTCTTCAAATCTTAGCAATTTGCATAATTTTTCATTGAAATATTGGCAACATTGAATTTATATTCATTCTAAATTTCATTAATAGTTGTTTATATTTTATTCAATCTAACCTTTTAGATATTGTACCGTCTATTCTTAGCCAGCGGTTTCCTGCACCTGTTTTTTCCCTGGCACCTCAGGCGAAAAGACTCACCATATGGCCTTTCCTTCTTCTCATTATTTTGTTCATTCTAACACGTAATCGCGTTTTACACATACGTACAGGGTGGCTCTTTATTGTTCAACGAGTAGGGCTTCGTAATGACATGTCCATTTATAATCATTAATATGACTTTCGACGTGGGGCGATAAGATAGTCATGATCTATATAGGATTTTGTACCGAAAGATTTAATTATATCCAAAATATCGTCTGGGGGTGCTGCATGCAAGTACATGTTCACCCCTATCAAAAAATTGAAGGATATTGAAAGTGTCCCAACCAGAATGTTTTAAAAGTCGGATTGGAAAGGGAGTTAGAAGACCAGCAAAAAAGTTAAAAAGAAAAAAAAGTGAACTTTTGTTTGACTATTTTAGCGGATCTTGGATATTACGAGGTCTGATGGAGAAGGTTTGCGCGACGAGGATACAATAAAGTATCCGCAAGCTTTATATGTAAATATACCTACATATAGATATAATAGTTATATAACACTTAAAGACCCAACCCGCACGATCGTGCGGGTTAGATATTCTTATACTTTTTTACTTCTGGAATTGTCGTATGTAAGAAAATTGTGAATCAAACGTTTGAGCTGGTTTGCAGAAAGTGTAATTTTTTTCTTTTTATCAACAAATGATGGTTGTGGTCATTGTTTTACTTTCAGGGCAAATATAACTTTGCTTTCAAATACAATGAAACCGTGTTTTCTTTTAATGTGTCGTAAAAAAGTAATTATGAATATATTTCTAATTGCTTCAATACAAATTTTTGTGTATTAATGTTTAAATACTAGTAGAATAGAAAAATATTATTTATAATATATTAATCTGGCCTGTAGGACTCGGGATTTCGTTACCCGTACGATCGTGTGGGTTGGGCGTTACTTGAAAAGCAGCTGTAAATGTAAGTACTCACCATGCGATTTTCCTTTCTGTTTCAATAATTTTGATGAAAGCCTACATAAAAATGAAATATATAGTTCTATAATTAATGCCAAATTTTCTTGGGGGTCGCCATGGATGAGTCCCTTTTTTTTTCTTTCTCTCTCTCCCTCTCTTTTGCAATTAATTTTCTTTTTCATATATTTGTTGAGGAGTATGGCATTTTTATCTTCTTCACAAATACCTGCATCCATATTTTTCCCCCATACAAAGGAAATCTGGGTTTTCCGGAGGCAGTTAGTTTGGTGTGGTGTAAATATATATACACCTTTTTAAATAATAAAATTTCCTTACTTATTTTCCTATTTTTCATGTAATACTGTCTTAACTTTTAACCAAAAACTTTTTCAGGTGTCTAAAAAGAGAAGCATTTGAACAGAAAATTTTTTTAATTGGTACATAAATCACATTGAACTTAGATAAGAACTTAGTGATCTCTCGGATGATGACAATGCTGCGAACAAAACATATAAATCGCGTATACTGGAAGGAGAATCAAGTTCAAAAGAGAGCGATGAAGAAACACATGGGAATATTTGAAAATGGAAAGACAATTTCGGATCATATTTTACCATAAATTCGTTAGCACTTATCGCTAAAATTATCCTTTTTGTCAGTATTTTCTTGAAAAAAAATTTTTAAAAATAAAGCTAAAAAAATGTTGATAGAGGGCGTTTTAGACTTATGAGTAATGAACAAATATTTTTTACTGTTATTTTTTGTATCACATTAAATGTCTTCAAAAGCTTAGACATAAACTTAAATGTTGAGCTCAAAGTTTGATTCGTTGGGAGTGGTTAAGTAGCTCAAATTCAACTGTGTTCGAGAGGTGATATTTGAACTCACCTCCTCCCCTGTACACAGTTTAGTTATTCACGATCTTCGATACTCGATAGTAGACTAGGCAACAACTACTATCCACTAAACGTAAAATAAACCAGACAGGGGGATGACAAAATTAAATAAAAAAGTTATTCATAACAGACATGAGCAACTTTTCTGCTCAAAATAAAGATAAACAATTTGATGTTCGCACGTAGTCGTATGAATGAAGGTTGAATGAATGATGACACGTAGAAAATGGTGCACGCATGATTTTCTTGCTTAATCACAAAAACTGCTTGAAAGAACGCCCACCAGCAAAGATGCAAGTTTCACACCGCCGGCGGAGGGACTGTCGAACATTAGCAAATACCCCGAGCATTTCCCAGATATCGCTTGCTACAACGGCAATCCTTGCAATCAAGGCCTTGTCGGAGTCTATGGGACTTGCGTAAACAAGACTCTTCATATGGCCCCAGGGGGAAGAAATCTAGGTAGAAGAGGTCAGGCGAGCGTGTCGGCCAATTTACTGGATCACCCCGTTCAATCTATAGGCTTGGATAGGCTGTATCCAATGCACTTCGCACATCTGCACTGAAATGTTCAAGCGCTCCGTCATGTTGGAACCACATACGAGCCTTTATGTTGGCTGGAATACTTTGCAGTTGAACTTTACATCATTACATACAGTTAGCTTCATACAGTTAAATCCTTGTGTACTACACTTTGCATGCAACTCGGGTGATTTGCATAATCGGGAATTTTGTGGGGAGAAATTGCTCATGTCTGTTATGAATAACTTTTTTATTTAATTTTGTCATCCCTCTCTCGTTTATTTTACGTTTAGTGGGTAGTAGTTCCTGCTTAGTCTATGACCGAGCATCGAAGATCGTGAAAAACTGAACTGTGTATAGGGGAGGAGGTGAGTTCAAATTTCACCTCCTGAACACAGTTGAATTTGCGGTACTTAACCACCCCCAACAATTCTAATTTTGAGCTCAAAATTTAAGTTTGTGTCTAAGCCAGTGTTTCTCAAACTGTGGGGTGAGATCCCCTTGGGGGGGCGTTCTAACTCTACGAGGGTGGCGCGAACACATTGAAAAGACGAAAACAAAAGATAATTGAAAAAATTTTAATTTACTGAAAGTAAACAAACAAACTTTCTAACATTATAAGAATGAAATACACATTTACACAGATATAATACACTTATAAATATATCAGTACCGTGAGTGTGTGTGCGCATGACGTGTTTCATAATTAATTCAGAACACATTTAATACTTACCAGTGACCCCATGGGCTTGTCATATATAAAATTACACGCAAAAAATAACTCTTATCATAATAATTTATACTATTTATTACTAATTCCTTAAGTGCCGATTAAAAGTTAAGGAATTTGCTCCCCAAAATCACGGGTTTCCACGTAGACATGCGTATGTGATGTAATGGGGGAGTGGTAGAAAAAGAATAAAGAAGGAAATCCTTCGCAAATAATTCCAGTCTTTTTATTGCATTCCATATTATGGCTTCGGAATAATTTTAAGAATAGCAATGCACAGAAGTGTTCGTACTTCGGAAAGACATATATATACGTCTAGGGTAATTAATGATTTGCCCAAGTGAGGCATTTATATACTCTGGTGGCACTTAAGGTGTTAACGTTGTATTGTAGCTTTAGCCTCAAAGTATAGTATTATTGAATTCAATGCACTGATGTTGTTTTGAGAGGGATGCGATGAAAATTATGATTGAATATTGGGTCGCAAATATTGAAAGTTTGAGAAGCACTGGTCTAAGCTTTTAAACGCATTTAATGTGATACAAAAAATAACAGTAAAAATAGTTGTTCGTTACTCCAAAGTCTAAAGCACCTTCTATCGACATTTTTTGAGCTTTATTTTTAAAATTTATCTTTCAAGAAAATACTGAGAAAAATAATAATTTTGGCGAAAGTCGCTAACGAATCGACCCATTTTCCGTTTTTTATAATCATTTGAAATTTCGGATCCTAAACTTTAATGACACCTATCTTCTTCGAAAGACGTTTGGAATCCTAAGTTTTCTCCTTACTATGGTTTGTTTTGATGTGTACTATCTCCTCTTAAATTTTTGTCGCAGAGTTTAGTTACACCCTGTATAGTGTATAATTATGCCACAAATTTATTGAAAGGTAAACTTAGGATACCTAAGTTTACCTTAGATATCCTAATATAACATATAGTTAATAAAGTATAATAATATATCAAATAGAAATAAATATATCGAAAAAGTTAAATATTTTTAAGAAAATAAAACAAAATATAAATAATTGTTTAATGGTAAGGAATCAAGACACTCTCTTTTGATTCATTATCACTAAACATGCATTCAAAACACAATTTCGATTCAATAAAGTAGTCATACACTGCAACATTTAAAAAGAATGACCAAAAATTTATGCAGCTCCCAAAATATGAGCTCCTTTCCGACTGCTGTAAAGCATGCGAAAAAATCAATTTGAGAAGGACATTACGATCAGTTTCCGTCTCATTACATCCTAATGAATAGTTGACATGTACAAGTGTGGTGCTAACGTGATGATAGATGATAAATACATTGACCATGCGCGCCTTTTAGTAAAGACGCATCACATAATAACGCAGTTTCATGCTTTGGGGCGTCATTATTTTCTAAAACAGGTCACAACTGTTTCGTATTCAGAACACTAGGATGCCCAAAATATTTTTAGATGATGTGTATCATTCAAAGACACTCTCTTACCTTCGAAATGACCGATGCCTTTTACCTGCAAGATCACGGCCTACCGAACACTGAATGCATCAGCCAGCGTGTTCTGTAAATGTTTATCTGGAATTCATTCTCCTCCCATTCTGTCCTTCCCGTATATAAAACTCCTGGAACGAGAACAAAAGCCCCGGACATGGACATGTTGCTTCTTATATCACAGTGAGCAGTTGCCCTACAAACAAATGAACTAAAATTGTTCCAACTCTATGTTACGAGTATCATTTCAAAATAAATATATCTTTTTGTTTGTAATTATTTCTCTCATCTTTTTCCGAGTGTCTGCACATTCTGGCTACCCATTGGTGTTGCACAGTGTAGTATTTGTATAAGTATCAGAAAAAGGAGTGGTATTGCTTTGTTGTAAGATACTTACGTTTTTTCGTCTTTGAATATGGAAAGTTAATGCTTGCTCGTATGTAAATTTCTTTTGTGCGGAACCAACTTAGCCAGCCCCTATATTCTTCGATGTAGTAGAAAAACTGCAAGCAATTCATAGTTGTTTTCAGTGCTTTGTATACTGGACTACGAAGAAAAGATGTTGAAGTATCCATACTTCTTTTCCCTTTATAGCTGAACCAACAACCTCCTGAAATTCATGAAAAAGTAACAACGTCTAAAAAAATTGGTAATGTATAGGTTTTGCATATCATTTCAATCCCTACTATTAGTTCACATTCTCCATTCCTACTATTAGTTGGCTGCGTGTACTCCTTATAAATACAACGAAAATAGGGTAAAACTACGTACATAAAAAAACTGATGTTTAAAGGTGATTTATTACCTTTTTTTCATACTTTTCATCAATTTTTTAAATTTTTTTTTATCGGTATTTTATTTTTTTAAAAAAACAACTCTTTTTAAAGACTGAATGATGATTGGTCACTCAATTACCTATTCGACATTGTTTTTAAACTCAAATCCTGTGTGGCTAATGCCTCCTGTCTGACGTAGTCAGAACGAGGTCCACGAAATTCAACGTGGCAAAGGGCTAGAAGTACGCCTGTCGTTGGCCTAGGCCTTGAGCACCATACAGGTGACAGTACGAATTAGCTCGACGAAATTCCCCGAGAAGACGATAGATGGCGACACCAACTATCTCCACTTCCACAATTTTGGCATGTAACTGAAGGGAAGGAAAATATTTTCCAGTCCCCTGCACTCATGATTCAGACCAAAAGACTTTCGGACCCACTGATTTAACAAGCACGTACTCCGTGTGTACTCGGAGGGTATTTGGTGGCATCGGACATCCAACCCAGGTCTTCCGGTTCGGATTCCGATGCTCTAATCACTATTCAACCGATCTTGACACAATTTTGCGCATTATGTGTTATTTCGTCCATTTTAAAATATAGGATAGCTTTTATCTCGATTTTTGTCGTCATTATTTTTTATTGCCGGAAAGGCGTAGAATCCGGGAAACGGGAAAATTCACAAAATGTCGGAATGCATGCGTGCCTGTGGTACTGGATTTTGTGGGCCAAGGTGCATAAAACATCAGTGCCTGGTGTATTTCGTGGCGTTGAATCCAAATTTCAAATTCAATCCCCCAAATATCTGTAACTTTGCCGGATAATGCCAGATGACCGTATTTTAGACACTTCCTAACTTTAGACACATTTTCTAACCTTAAAAGCCACGAAGCGTGAAAACTTGAGCCCTGGCGTATTTGATAATGAGCATTTTGAATCTGATATCCAATATAAGATATTGTTATAACTTTGCCGGAGAATACCGAACGACTGTTTTTAGAACAACCCTGGCAGAGACTTGACATCAAAGCCTTGAAGCGTGAAAACTTGATCCCTGGCGTATTTTGGGACGGGCAATCTGAGTCGGATATCCGATATGAGTAATTATCACAACTTAGCCAGATAATTCCGAACGACTCTCTATTACCGTGACAGGAGCTATCCTCAAAAGTCTTGAAGTGGGGAAAAATACTTTTCTAGGCATTTTCAGGATGGTAAATGAGAATCCGAAATCGGATATTAGAAATTCCCGTAACTTCGCCGGATAATGCCGGATGACCCTAATTCCCCTTTCCAGTAACTGAACTTGCAGGCTCAAGGGAGCAAAACGTATTCGCCGGTTGCGTGTAAAGGTGGAAAACTAGAATATGAAAACATGTGAAGGTCCCCTTGGACCTCACTTTGAGAACGAGAATAAATAGGAGTCAGATAAGAACCAGTAGCCATTTTTATAAACAGCTTTCTTTATTTGGTTATCTTATCCAAATAGAATCAAAGACTTATTAACAAATACATCTAACTAGTATTATGAGGTTTTAAAGGTAATATCCTTTAAATTAACTTAAATATTTAATGATCTAATTAATTAAGGATTAGAATATCGATCACGCAGAGATTACCACAATAAGAGATCCCAGAATTATATTCAATGTTCTTATTGAACATTTAATTTTAATCTCATTCGTAATAATAAACCTTAATGAGACTTTAATTAATATTTACCACACTGCAATTCAGCTCAGCTTTTCTCTGAGATTAAATTATCCAGCAAGAAATCTTCAATTTAACTTCACTATAACTTTCTGCTTCGATCTCTCTCTCCTACTGCTCTAACTTTACTATTCCGTTTGACTTAAATACTTTATCTAATCTGCATATATAACAAGGAATCCTGTCCTCTTTTTTTGGAGTTGATTGGAAATAGGTAGGGAATTAAATTTCCCTAAAAAAGACGACTCAGAAGGTTAGTGATAAAGTTTCGTATAGATTTGTCACAAACAGGTTTCAGAAACTCTCAGAAATTTGAAGGATATTGACGAAATTAGGTGGGATGTCTTCGTGTCCGAGTCTCACTAATTTTCATTCCCACTACCGGCTGAATTTTCAAGCGCTAGGGCACTGAACTTCAAATCCGTGTGTGTTTCGGAGTAAAGAAGGAGTATCTGAAATCGGACTTTAGGTGTTCCAGTAATTTTTATCGATAAATGCTGGACTACCTTAATATGCACGGACAGCGGTGTCAGTTTAACTTGCAAACGAAGGGACGCAAAAAGTGGGTTTTTGACGTATTTTGAGATGGCAGATTCGAATATTTAATCCAATTCGAGAAATGCTAGAGAATAGTATTTTAAACGAAACATGGCAGAGGCTTACCTTTAAATTCTTGGAGTGTACAAAATACGCTCCCGTTGGTTTTCAGAGTGGGGAACAAGAATCTGAATTCGCTATGTAGACACTCCAGTAACTGTGCTGGATAATGCCGGATGATAGTACTGTCTTCCTTTCAGGAACGAAGCTTACAGGAGTAGGGGTGCCAAAAGTGGGTACTAGGTGCATTTTGAGATGGGAATCGAACGATGGGGTTTCAGAAACTCCTTTAATTTTTCTGGATATTGCCAGAATGAGGTTAAATTGCTTTGCGTTCGATTCCCGCGTCCATATTTTTATTCCCTATAGCTACTAAACTTGAAAGTGCTTCCTTACGAAAATACGACCAACCGAAATTTGCTTTAAAAATTGCATCTTCAGACATTGCTGCCACTTTGTTAAATGGTGGACAAATACACATTCAGCATTCCAGCTGCCATTAGACATTCATGAGAAACCTGACGCAATATCTAATATTAAAAAAAGAGCGTAATGACCAAGTTTATGCAAAGGATTTCAATCATAATATGCAATAACCCATAAACAATCATTCGAAGCTTTACATAAAACTTTGTAAGATTTAAACGGCAACGAGAAAATATTCGGTGGTACTGTCTCATTAATCTCTGGGGATTTCCAACAAACATTGCAAGTCATTCCTCGCTCTACTTCTGCTCACGAGATTAAAGTAAGTTTAAAGCAATCATTTTTATGGTGAAAAGTTGAAGCACTTCGATTAACCATAAACACGTGAGTTCAATTATAAGATGATCAATCGTCGCAAATATTTTCTAACCTACTGCTCTGGATATTGGAAACAGTGAAGTACAACTGCATCAAAATACACAATGTATAAAATCAACAGGCAATTTCTGTACTGTTGTTCAGACAAAAAAAGGATCTGATTGAGTCTTCCCGGTTATATAATATAATTATCTAGGTAATGACTAGCTCTGTATTCCTGTTACTTGGGTAGAAAAAAATTTCGAAGAGATAAAATTCCAGGTACAGAACTATTTTGCCAGCTGATCTAATGTCTTATAAATTCTTCCACACTGTTCTTGATGAAAACGGAACTATAATATTTTTGGATATATTAGAAATGCCATCTCATAATCTTCGGTTGAAGGTTAATTCACTGGTTATTCTGCTGCGTAACTTAAATACTCCTATATTATGTAATGGTACACGTTTGGTTATCAAAAGAATTACTGGGAATCGTCTTGAAGCAAACATTTTGATTGTGAAGTTTAAAAGAGAAATCGTCATATTGCCACGCATTCCACTTGTATTGACTTCACACAGCTCTGGGACAAACTATTTATTTCAATACGTAAATCATCAGAAAATATTTTATCGCCATTAATTAGCAAAAGGGTCCACAAATTTCGAATTTCTTTCACTGCAATATCTCATCTCTATGAAAAAATGAAGTAATTCACTCTCGGTAATTCCTCACCGAGTCGGGTGAGTGCGAAGGCTCCAAATCCGCCTTAATTCGTGGACTCAGTATCGTTTTCCTATCACTGATCGGGACTCAGACCGTTCCCGAATCTCCTCAGTTCAGGAATTCGCAGTACTTTGTGGTCTCCCTATCGTTTTTCCTCTCCCTGAAGGGACCTCGCAAGGGCTCCCTCAAAAATCCAGTCTTTCGCCGGAGGAGCTTCACAACGACTCTCTAAAATCCAATCATCTCGGGTGCTATCGCTCTCGTTATATCCTCTCTCTCTCATACTATCCCTCGCCTAATCATCCTTCTGTGATATCTTGTTCTTTTGCCGCCCTTGTCGGTCTCGGCCAATTTAATCTCTAGCCCCATGGGCGCCGATGTCTAGGTGCACATTGTAAGTTTTCAGACGCGCTGTTGTCACCGAATCGTGGGAAAACGAAAGCACAATGTTAATGCGTCTCTTTTTGACGCCGAGGGCAGTCGGGAAAAGGATCCAAATCTTTCCTCTCCCAATTCCGAAATTCTTTCCCAGCAATTAGGGAAATGTCTGGAATTTTCACGAAGACTGTCGGCAAGGGGTACAGATGTATTTGCTAAATAGTGAAAATTTCTAAAAGTTATGATGATAACATTAGACACGCCGTAAGAGATCTATTTGGCGTGATTTCGAAATCACGCCACAAACGAATAGCTTACCGAAGAAAATTTAAGGCTATTTTATATTTCTCCAGTATTAATTTCTTCAGGTCGGAGCGATTTTCTACGAGACTCTAGCTAGGGACGGGGTGAATGCGTAAGGACTTGCTCTTCAGGAAGGGGCCTTATCGTCACTAAGCCTAACTTAAGAAAAAAAAATCGTAAATAATAAAATTTCAGTCCCAACGTCGTAATTTTTGGTACCCCTTTAGATTACTACATAAGTTGTCTATTACATTAAAACTAGAATGTAATAGCATATTTCCTTAATTTTTATAAGAAAATATCATTTTCATAGGGAATTAAATATTATATTCGCTATTCAATTTTTTCCAAAATTTTCATTAACGAAACATATTAATAAACTATCAAATTAATAAAAAATTATGACAAAGATTATTTACTAAAAGAAATTTCAAAATTAAAATGAAGATTGAGTGTGAAAAATCCCGAAGCATGGAGAAACGCTAATTCCTATATTGTATGATTTACAAGCATAAAATGTTTGTTACGTTTTTTTTATTTACACACGGTTTGTGACTATAAATTTTGGCTTTTTTCACTTTTTTTGTTCATGTTAAGGTTAGGAAAATACTTTCAAAACAATCAAATAATAATCTGAAGTCAAGGTTTTTGAAATAAGAAACGTACGCAAAATATATCCGAAAGCAACAAAAACTGTAACAGAAGTGACGCTAAAACCCTCCACACTATTAAGAAAAAGGAAATAAACAAGCATTGGGAGAGTTATTAGAAACGCGAATGTTTTACATCATTTGTTTACATTTCATCCTCTATTTGTTTACATTTAGATTACCCCCTCCTCCCGATTGAGCTGATATGCAAAATATCAAATCCAGGCAGAATATAAACTAACTGAAGGTCAAGTTACTTTAGCTACGTTCGATTTCAATATAATGAACATAGGGGGCCATCTAATGGTCATTAAAAACGTTCCAGGTGAAAAGTCATATTTGCATCACCCGGCCTACCACAGCACCTTGCTGAAATGCACATTTGCACCACCCGGACAATACATGCGTCCGTGAAGAATGCATATTTGCACCGCTCGTCGTGAAGGGGTTAATAAATTATATCTCTGTCAAACATTAACCTCAAATCAGTAAACGTTGTCCAATGCTGCGATATGCATTTGACAGGAAATCGTTCCGTGCATGTTTTTAACACAATATTTTTCTGCACTTGGCTGCGTCTTAAAATGGCAAAATTAATTGACAGGATTTTATGATAAGTATGTTTTTTTTTCAATGATTTGGGCATTTTTTAAACTTTCATTTGATGTTACTATTAAAGTACAAAGGGCAAAATTAAGATTTTCTGACATGTATTTCGGAATTGCTTGGAGCTGTTTATATATATATGGTAATGTTATTAAAATATTAGTCTCCCATCCACTATAGTGGTTAATGACGTTGACTGCGATGTCGTATGGTCTGGGTTCTAATCCCGGGTAAGACAAAGATGTTTATGTTGTAATCCTTTTTTCTTTGTGATGCTTTCTGTTACAGGGGTTATAAATGTTCTAAATACAAAAAAATCAAAATATTGAACATGTTCTTTTCAAGAGCATTTCTAGGTTTAAGTCGTTGTATCATTTTAATAGGCTTTTGTCGCCTAATGTTCATGGTTTTGCTTATACATTAGAACCTGTTTTTGTGCATTTTTTATGCGGTGTACGAATTTCAATGGCTTTGACGCCACTGTAATGTTCTATATCTATTTACCAGTGACGAAACGGAGAATGCTGGGACCCCCCCTTCTTCCTGAAAGTCAGGTTTCGTCTTTAATATTTTATAAATTGGGTAAATACGTATTTAGCGTGTCAAGCCTTAGGCCCCTAGAGTCCTGACCCCCAAGCCACTGGAAGACTCAATGGCTTTGGCTCCAATTTAATGTTTTCTAGCTATTTACCAGTGGTGTAGCTGAGAATGTTAGGACTCCCTCCCCCAGAAAATCAGGTATTTCCTTTAATATTTTATAAATTGGGTAAATACGTATTTAGTGTAAGTCGTGCCTTAGGCCTCTAGAGTTACCTCCCCCGTGATGCGGAGGTGTACGTTACGCAACTGAAATGCAGTCACTTTAAAACGCTCTGTTCATTTGTTATAAACACTCTTCCAGTATTGCGCATTCAGTTGCTTTCTCTCAACGCTCCAGCAACCAGCGTTAGATTGAAGACGAAACTTTCAATGACAGTGACATTATGAATAATTTGATAGATTATGAAGACAGACAAGAAGAACTGGATTCCTTGAGAGTGGATAAAATTATGCACACACACACACACACACACACAGGGATACAACTTTTCAACAAATTGAAAAGCATGTTCTTCAAACAAATACCAATTAAGAAAAGAGTATAAATTTCCAAAAGGGCTTCAATCATGTATATCTGGTTATCGTAACATTTACAAGCAGCTAAAAAAACTTATATCTTACTTTATGTAGCGAAAAAATAAATCAATTGAAATTATACACTCATGTCCATAAATTAAGGATAATGAAGTTCAGGCAAAGAAAGAGACAAGCAAAACAAATTTGATTTATTTGTAAAGTCTATTTATTAAAAAAAGGTAAAGAGCAAAAACGATGCTATATGTTTGAAATAATTAATAAAAATTGCAATTTTTACTCCCTGGAGCAAATTTCAAAAAATAACCTATTTACAAAAAACAGTATAAAATGATGGTTAATACGGAACATGTCTCCCGGACGAGGCAATACAGGCCTTACAACGCCTAGGCATGCCCAGTATCAAATTATCAAACTGATCTTCGGGTATATTACACCACTCATCAAACAATGCCCTCCGAATTATCAGTAGACACGTAAGAGGAAGCTGACGGGCTACAATTCGTCGGCCAAGCATATCCCACACATGCTCTATTGGGTTCTGGTCCGGTGAGTATGCTGGCCAATCCATACGGGTGATATCTTATGATTTAAGGCATTCGTCTACAATGTTTGCACGGTGAGGACGGCCGTTGTCATCCATAAACAGAAATTCAGCACCCATGGCACCACGAAACAAACATACATGTTGTTCCAGAATGACATCCCGATTGATGTGGCCTGTCATCGTTACACTCTGAACATGCAGGTCAGTTCTGAAACCAAAAACAATTCCTCCCCTTAACGAGCCATCCTGCACCACCGTAATGGTGTCGTTCAATGGTGTTCTCTTGGTCGTAACGGTTACCTGGCGCTCTCCATATAAAAGTCCTGCGAGAATCAGACTGCAAACTAAACCTGCACTCGTAAGAAAAAATCACACAAGACCACTGTTGTGGTGTCCACAATGCATGCACTCTACTCCTGGTTAATTGCAGGCGACAGTGAGTTGCGGTAAGTGGAACACTTGTGACAGGCCTACGAGCATATAGATCAATGTGCCCTAAACATCTGTACACGGCCTACCTTGAAAATGTCGTATCAATAGCTGAAGAGAGCTGATGAGGCAGGTCTGATGATGTGCTCCGTCTGTTTCTTTTGGCAGTAACTGCCAATTATATATATATACCGGTCCTCAACCGGCGTTGTAACTTGGGGGCGACCTGTGCTGTAACATCTACTCACATTACCATCATCATGGATTCGTTGCCAAAGCCTGGAGATGACAGACTGGGCGATTCCAAGTTCCTCGGATACTTCCAGTTGGGTACATCCACATTCCAGTCGTCCAATAATTATACCACATAAAAAATCTTCCATATGCTTCCTTTGTGCCATAGTATGCGGTTATTGCACTGAAAGGCTTTTAAAGCGCTTGTGAACAATTTTACTTCTTTGCCACCATTCCTTGTATACCCCTCTCTTACACTCTCCTCATTGTGACATACTATCCGCGCCATCAGGTGGTTTCCTGTAATTTGCATATTCTTCTTTTAGAGTTCAATTTCTGTGTGATTCTGAATTATCTTTAATTTATGGACATGAGTGTAACTTTAAGTGACGCAAGCGATTTTGAACTTATTCATTTCAGGGCTTTAGATTACGATGAGTGCATTTTAAAAAATTATCCGTATATGCAATGAGAAATTATATGGTTTTAAAATGTTCCCATGTGTAATATTTAATATTTATTTCATTATGGAAGTATTTTTACATAATTTTTTTAAATAATTGGCATATTTTTTAAATGCGACATTTTTATGTGGTTCCTATCCACCGCATTAAAAAAATTATGTAGTATTTCCACGAATTAATTTGTTTTAGGTAAGAATTTATGAAATTTTTGAATATTTTTTGTTGCATTTATTTTTATGTGGTCCCTACCTACCGCACAAAAACAGGTTAAACTGTATATTATAAACGTATTTTTCAGTTAATTGTACGCTAAATTTTTTTTCCTGTTGAGAAAGCTAAGATTGTAATAAATGCCTTCACGTTGATAAAGTCAGCTCAAATATGTTTACATCAATTAACGTTAGTACACCCAATTATATTCTTTTTTTTGCCACTGTATATTTGTTCCTTAGAATGCCGTGCAAAAAAATGTAATAACGAAATACGTGTTACATATTTAGAAAACAAAAACAATTCCTTTGTATTACAGAAAAAATTAAAATTAGTGTTTTGCATATAATTAAAATCTTCTCTACCATTTTCAACGATAGAGTTAAAATTTCAGACCACGCAGCTTATTTGTGTGTACTATGAAACTACCACTTTAATGCATGCTGTGAAATTCTTTCTCCAACGAGCATTCAAAATCGATTAGCAAAATTGTTTAATTGCTAAAGAAGCATGTGAATTGTAATCCAAAACCGTTAACTTTCTCAATGTTTCCACGACAATCAAATTTCTTCCATAAGTTTACATTGAAAAATTTGCATCATGCGGTGCATTTTCAATGCTGCTTTAATAACCTGAAAATGCTGGAAATTTCACCATTGAATTAAAAATAATTAACTTGCATATCAACTTTTAGAAATTTATCGAAATTATTTATTGCATCCTACAAATTGAAAATTTAGTTCAAAATAGAATTATACTGAAGAACGATGTGCTATTGAATACAACAAACAAAAGAAAAAGTGATTATAACAAGTAATATAAAAAATTGTATCAATTCCTTCTTATATCAATAAAGAAAATTTTTCATTTTAGCTATTTTTATTAAATAGCTAAAATTAATATAAATCCTTATTAATATTATGAATACGAAAGTATGTTTGGATTTTTGTTCCTCTTTCTCGCAAAAATAGCCGAATGGATTTTAATGAAATTTTACAATAATATAGCTTATTAATCAGAATAACACATGGGCTATAATTCATAAAGATATTGTGTGAAGTCTCTACAAATATAACGATAATTGCCAAGTAAGTAGGGAAAATTCTGCAATCTGCA
Source organism: Trichonephila clavipes (assembly GCA_019973935.1). Lineage (NCBI taxonomy): Eukaryota > Metazoa > Arthropoda > Arachnida > Araneae > Nephilidae > Trichonephila > Trichonephila clavipes. The sequence continues at coordinate 92,178 of BMAU01021321.1, forward strand.
AGAAATCCTGCGACAGCGTATATCTATCTTTTATGGATAAGCCATTATGGCCAAAATAATGAACCATAAATACAATAAAAATTGAAAATTACACGTTGTAAGGCACATTCGGTGGTTACAAAAATTGACCCTTTTATCAAAATAAATACTTTTATCGCTTCTGGTATTTAAAGTAGATAAACTTCGTCTTTCACACTGTATCATTTGGACAAATTTGCAACTTTATTTGTGGTTAGTAGTTAGTTATAACGCTATAGTTTTAATTGAATAGGCAGGTACTACATTTATAAGTATAAAACTAATAAATCATACTGTATTTTTTGGAAGTGTAGAGAAAGTACCTACTAAGAATTAGGCCGCGAAAGCTTAAGTCTAATCTTTCCCAAAGCTCTAATAAAGTTTGAGCAAAGAAAGTAGCTAGACAGTTGCAAACTTGACTCTATCACCAACATTTCGCTTTGTTTTTCATTGAGTCGCCATTATAATTTAAGAAACGACGTTGCTTGCCAATCTTACAATTTTAACATAAAATAAATACAACAGAAAGTAATATTGACGTATTACACATTCAGATTTTAATTACTGAAACTATTTTAAGAGTTCATTGCACAACATTTGTAGCAATGTGTTAATTTTGCTGAGCAGATATTAGCTTAGGAAGGTGTTTTCAAAAATCGACCCACAAGAAAGTTACAGGGCGTCATAAATAAAAAACAGTCCTTTGTAAATCTGCTATTAGATCTACAGACTTAAATTTTAACAAATATAGTTTTTTGTTTAATTGTTACCTTCGGATCAGAAATCTAAAGGAGTACACTTTGCGCTACAAGAACACAAAGAATGATTTTTCTTTTCTACAGTTCCTGTTAGACCATTATTTTGTTCCTTTTTATCCATTTTTTAATTTAATGAATTGATTAATATTTGAAAAAACTGTATTAAAAAAATCAATTGTCATTCACTGCAAGTTAAAATAAACGCATTTGAGCTTGAATGGATGTGAATAGAAAGCATTTTATTAACGATTGAAAATTTGAACAATATATCCTTATAAATATTATAAATACGAAAGTATGTTTGGATGTTTGTATGTGTGTTTGTGTTCCTCTTTCACGCAAAAACAACAGAATGGATTTATTGAAACGTTACAATGATATAGCTTATACATCAGAATAACACATAGGCTTTATTTATTACGTTATTGTTTGACGTCTCCACAATATAACGATAATTGTGAAGTAAGTAGGGAAAAATTCTGTGATCTGCAAAAAATCCCTTGACAGGATATATCTACTTTTTATGTGGGGAGCAAAAATTTTCCCATTTTGTTTTGTCTACGCCAGGTGACAGGAACTTCGAGAGTGAGGCAGATTACATTTTTAACATAAAATAAATACAACAGAAAGTAATATTAAAGTATATATTACACTTCTGGATATAAACTATTTAAACTATTTTAAGTGTTCATTACACAAGATTTGTAACAATGTGTTTCATTTGCCGAGTAGAGATCAGCTCAAGAAGGTGTTTTCAAAAATCGACCCACAAGAGAGGTACGGGGAGTTATAAATAAAAAAAAACTCCTTATTATCGGCTATTAGATCTACAGACATAAAATTTAACAAACATGGTTTTCTTTCTTTCTGTTTTTTTTTTTCAGCTGAGATATACAAAATGCTTTTTTTTGTTTAATGTGCAATTCACGTAAAATTAACTCAATAAAAACTTCTTTATCCTTCAATCTGTATTGCTTATTTTTTTAGTTCATCCATGCGAAGAACGGGTATACCATGTGGCATATATATATATATATATATATATATATATATATATATATATATATATATATATATATATATATATATATATATATATATATATCTTGTACAAATTTTCAATCCTTAATAAATGAAGTTTACTCATCCACTCAAGTTGAAATACATTTTGTAAACTTGTACTGGAAGACACTTGATGCTAAAACATTTTTATATTAATTCATTAATTTTTTAATTAAACTAAAAGAAGATTTAATTAAATAGAAAGAATTCATTAAATTAAAAGAAGCTGCTTATATGTATTTATATATACATGCATATATAAAAATTAATCTTGGCAAGGAGAACAGGAAGTTCTGGAACCTGGATTTTTAGTTAGGATGGCATTGATCAATAACTGTTGCAAACAACAACATTACAATGCGAAATAGATCTACACTGGTCTTTAAAAGGTGATAACCATAAAGTTAAATAATTGTAAGGTTTGATGACTGAAGACATATAACCAACTATTTTTCCGTACGTTTTCTGACTCATTTAATCAAGTTTAAATGTATTTGATGCATAGGAGATATATTACTATTCTCCTGAAGTAAAGGACAGAACCCAGGAAAAATTATCAGCACCATCGGATGAAAATGATCCATGAGCACGTTCAAATAAGCTGTGGCTAATATCCGATTCTTAAAAATGATTAATGATCCTAACCAAAAAATATCCCTCTATAACCGGAGTAAGCATTAAGTCGATCTTGGTTCACTGGTGGACGGCTAATATATTTTGGGGTGTCCACCTAAGAATTTAGCACTCAGTAATTATAAGATGAAATATTTTCAAGGTAGGGTGACAGTCTGCAGACTTTACTAATTATAATTATGAGATTTAATTCGAGATGAAAATGTTATATATTTTAATGTTTTTTTAATTGTTTCGTAACAAATGCCTCATTTGATATTTTTAAATTCGTCGCTATTATGTTTTCATCTCTTGCGTTTTGCTTTAAACGTGTTCTTAAAAGTTTAAGTTTATTTATTGTAGTTTATATATATATATATATATATATATATATATATATATATATATATACACTCTGTCGCAAAAAATATATGCACCCAGAAGAAATCGAGCTACAATCACGAAACTCGGCAAGAATGTAGTCTGGTAAGAGATATGCAAATGATTAAAATTTCGAAGCCAATGAGACAAGGCTATGTGCTATGCGCATATTAGTTGCGCAACTGGGAGAGTTTAAAAGCATGAGTACGAGCGCCGTACGGCTATCCAAACGAATCTGATGACTTTGATAGACGATATTGAGACTTAGGATGCCTCTAAGACGTAACCGGCGGCAGTACGAGCAGCTGACGGACTTTGATAGGGGCCGTATAATAGGCCTCAGAGAAGCAGGTTGGTCGAATAGACGTATCGGCCGCCACCTCGGTCGGAGCGATATGGTAGTTGCTCGGTGTTGGCAACAGTGGATCACATAAGGTAGAGTGTACCGTCGCGGAGGGTCAGGACGTCCCAGGAACACAAATGATCGCGATGATCGTGCAATCAGAAGAGTGGCCACTTCGGCACCAACAACGTCGCTAGCATCCATTCAACGCCACTTACCTCTTTCCAGACATCCAGTGCCATCAAGAGAAACCATAAGGAGACGACTGACCGAAGTTGGCTTGAGGAGCCGACGTCCGCTAAGACGCTTACCACTGACCCCACATCATAGGCAGTGTCGACTGGATTTTTGCCGACCTCGGGCAACTTGGAGTGTGACAGACTGGAGACGTGTCATCTTCAGTGATGAATCCCGATTCAGTCTCAGTGCTGATGACCACCGCACACGTGTCTGGAGGCGCACCGGCCAGCGGTCCGATCCGGCATTTATTGTCGAGCGGCATACAGCAATTTTACAAGGTGTGACAGTGTGGGGAGCAATTTCTTGGGACACACGATCATCTTTAGTGGTTCTTCAAGGCACTTTGACAGCTCGCAGATACGTGGACGATATTTTAACGCCGATTGTGCTACCCATGCTATCAAGTCACCCAGGCGCCATTTATCAACAGGATAATGCTCGTCCACATACTGCGCGACTCTCCCAACAATGTCTTCAAGGATATGACGTCCTACCATGGCCTGCCAGGTCACCAGATCTTTCGCCAATAGCGCATGTCTAGACGCGCTGGGAAGGCAACTGCAGCCGTCCCGAGATACAGGAGAATTAACTGCGCAGATGCAAAGACTATGGCAGGATCTTCCACAGGGGGTCATAAGTGATCTAATTGAATCGATGCCACGCCGAATTTCGGCTTGTATAGCTGCCAGAGGTGGCTTTACTACTTACTGATTTTTAACCTTTTTGCAAGCTGTAACCGCTTAATAAAATGATATTTTGTTCTGAATTTTTAATCATTTGTTTATTTTCATATACACTATATGCATACCAAATTTCGTGAATGTAGCTCAATTTCTTCTGGGTGCATATATTTTTTGCGACAGAGTGTATATATATATATATATATATATATATATATATATATATATATATATATATATATATATATATATATATATATATATTGGTAAGCATATATTCCGTATTATTACGTTATTCGTAAATATTGTAGACTTCTTTCTTGGCTCGTCCTACTTATGTCCTGGGGAGACAACCACACCTTGAAAGAATGAGAAGTATCCCGTATCCTCTAAGAGTTTGCTCGCTCCTGCTCCATAACATCAAAATTCAACGTCATGCTTTACAAATAGAATCACGCAGTATGGATAAAAGAGTTTTACAGGACTTTAGAAAAACAAACTCTTTTTGGGGAGAAAATTAAGTTACAGACAACTTCTCAACACAAATTGTATCTTTTTAAGAAACATGGGTCTTAGTTGTGATGTTCACAACATAAAGGTATTAGTGTATGAGTTTATTTGTTTTTTAACCGTGATTTCAATCATGAAGTGATTGCACTCTGCAACTTCTCCATAAAAACCTGATTTAGAAATTTCCAAGAAAATGTTCCGTTTGAAATTGAGTCATCTCGACCTATTTTTACGTCCGCTCTTATTTCTCCAGCATGAGAACTACAGTTTTAGTAAATCATATTTCCATTCCTTGCTGAACTTTGTCAGCCAATTGTTCTTAATTTCCAAATTTTATACGTGTTTATATGATGCTTTTTTCGTCAAAACGATATTTTATACTCATTTTTTTTCGTCATCAATAATTTTGCTTTGCCTCTAATAGGTGAGCTCCAATAATATTCCAATCACCGAGATCCGACATGTAAAAACAATATGACATAATTTTGGGCCTCTGTAATTGTACTGATTAATTCAGGTTGCCGATTTGTATGAATAGAAAACTGTGACACCTACTTAAAAATAAAAACATGCACAAAATCTTCTCTTCTCCTATAGGTATTATGTTTATTTTATCTATTATCTGTATGCATATGTTAAATATTTCAATGTGTGTTTTACATAGTAGAACTATTAGTTATTATTAGATGTTTTCAGAGCCTCCAAAACCTAAGACACAATCAGGTATGTTTTGCTTTTTATTTTTGTTAACGTCACGCCAAAAAGTTATGGGAAAGCTTCACAAACTAATATGTTTTCCAATAATAAATAATCAGAGAACCTTTATATCAACTTATATATGTACTTAACTGATGCATATCGTCAACAAGAAATTCAAAGGAGCAATCTTTATTCCTCTTTTTAGATTTTTGTTTCAAGGGACATCAGCCCACTAGATGGTGAGTGTGTGCAAACGTTATAAACGCAGTTCAGTAGTCAAGAAAGCGTGTTTTATAAAACGTAAAATTGTTACGTTATTTTTTTTCAGATTTGAAGATATTCAAGAATACCACTGCCAAAATATGCCTAAATTTATTAACTTGGTCAGGTAATAAATCGTGAAAATAATAACTTCATTTATAGATTTAACACAACTGAAGCATTTTAAGGATTCCGAAAGCTTAAGGGACGTTCGGAACCGTGATTTTAAAAAAGCGCATAAATGGATAATTTTCATGATATTTAGTGTCTCTTATATTAGAATACATGTATAAAATTGTTTTAAGGATATTTTGACAAAAAAATTTATTTAAATGCGCTATTTTGGCAAAAAATTAACTTAGAATAATCTTTTTCAAAATGTTCTGCTTTCATAAAAAATGCTTCTAAAATAATAATATTTCGCTTATATAAAGTAAAGACTTCTCCAGAGAGTCTGAACTAGGAATTTTGAAAAATTCATATTATTTTCAGAGTTACCACCCATTGAAATAATTATCGGCGTTTCTTTATTAAAATTGATCCCATGTGTTATCGTAAAATGAGGATAAACCCATATCTAAGTTATATATTTGAAACGTTCTAGTCGACTTTGTAGAGAGATCTGAGCTATATACAAGCAAAATATTATAATAGAAGCTTTTTTCACAAAAGGAGAATATTTTGAAAATCGGTCATTCTACGTTCATTTATTGTCAAAATAGTGTACTTAAATAATTTTTTATTGTAATAATATTCTTAAAACAACTTTATATACATTTTCTAATGTAAGTGACACTAAATATCATAAATATGAACCATTTACACGCTTTTGCAAAATCGGTTCCGAACGTAGTCGGATACCTTAACAGCCTCTGTAATGATTTCGAATTTTGTTGAACCAGGATTCAAATCCAGGACATGATTCAAACTTCACCCTATAGAATAAGAGTAAAAGGCCATATCAATTGGACCAAACAGAAATTGTTTTACGTCCCAGTAGTCTAACAAGAGCAAAAATAGGTCTCTGGACATTTAGGAGGGCAGTTCAAATCACTCTGCTCCTCCCTTAAAAAGCAGCAACCAAGGTACTCTTGTATTATATACCAGACTATCTGCAACCCAAGAATTGAACGCTGGATAACCACACATCCTAACGCTACTAGTTAATTATTCATTTTCATGGAGAATCTAAGAAATTCGAAATAAAAAATGACTAATGATTTAAACGGCATCAGTGCAAGAGTCTCTCTCTCTCTCTCTCTCTGAGTTTGACCAATTTTTTCATCAAGAAACTGTCCTCAGTGTCAAAGGAAAAATATTCCAACGACACTCAAACCTATTAGAAATATATATTAATTGCAGTAGTAATGGATGTACAATAACCTTCTGTATTTAACTTTCAAAAATTACATCAGCATCGAAACGACTTTATCTCTATGAAAAGAGTATGCTACGACATCTTCTCTCTCATTCCACAAGCAACAAATGACAGTAATAAAAGCGCTTATCGGCTGTCCCAAACACGAACCCCTTTTCGTTCCAGTCATCTATGTGCACTGCGTAGTTGTAGATCTTTAGGTTGGTGGTTGAAGCAGACCCTCATGCTAAGATCAGCAATTTATCGTCAAAAACCCATGATCTCCTGTTGAATACAAAAATTACCTTCCGAAATTAGAAACAATGTTGCGAAAGTTAGTGCGTATGTGCTAAACACAATGGTTTAATATTTAGTTTTTACTTCAAAAGTCTAGCACGCACATGAAGGGCTGTAGCTTATAGGCCACATTAGTTTTTTAACTAACTGATAAGGTTCAAAATGCTACAAATTCATCATATCGACACACACATTCTATAGCTTAGAATTTTAAAAAGACTGTCAGTGAAAAGTTACGGCTACATATATCTTCACTGTAATGTTTAACTTAATTATTTAAATTACTGTGTGCCGTACCGCGACTTTCTAGGATAAATTTCGTATCATTGATTAAAATTAAAACATTTAATTTCGTTATATATGTCAATTATTGTGTTTCTTAGTTAGTTTGTAGGATTTACTTGCATTGTAAATTTCATAGTGCAATAAAAAAAGTATGAAGGTTTTTAATTTGGGGCCCACTCGTCAACAGAATCCCAAATCGTGAGGGCAATAGTTCGTGTTTTAAGAATGACAAATAAAGTCGTATCTCTTTATCAAAAGAAATATTCTTTGTTTAATTGCTTGTATGTATGCACATAATTACATGTTACTTACCATATATTGTTCCAAGAGTATGATCTTCTCGGGTAGCTTTAGAAATATGTGAACCTAAATTAAAACGAGACTTATGTTCCCATTTTTCAGAACTTTTCTTATCAGTCGTATAACCACAATCGTGTTCATCAAAGGTACAGAGTTCCGTGGCATTTCCTAGAAAATTAATACTTTTCTGAACAAATGAAATTTATTAGGGATACAAAACGTCATTTATTACTGTATTTGTGAGTTAAATCTGTTAGAAAGAGAATTATCCAAAATATGTTTTCGTCTCCTTTTTAAAATTTCAGCACACGGAGTGTTTATAAGAATACTTCAAGAATATATAAGCACCTAAATGGGATGGAATGATATTGTGAGGGCTGATTTCTAAAGTATACGCTGAATCACACAGTGTAAAAAGCAAAATGTCGGCAGGTCTCTCAGATGCTAAAAAGCTACTACCTCCAGGAAATCAATAGATATCAAAATTTTAAACTTAAAACTGCTTGTCAAGAAAGATTTTACAGAATTTTAATCCCATCCTTTTTAACTTTGTTACTAACGAAGTTCTATGGTTATATGCACCAGTAACAGATAATGTAGTAGGGGAGACCGGGGCAAGATGAAGATGTTAACAGTTTTTGTTGTTTATTAATTTATTTTTACGGATAAAAAAATTATTTTTACATGAAGAGTTAGAGTAGTCTTTGTAGTATTAAATACATTACCATTTAGTTTTTCAAATAAAAAAAAGGATAATTTTATTTTTTCAGAACCTTAAGAAACTCTCATCTTGCCCCAGTACTGGGCAAGATGTTTTTGGCCTTGGGGCAAGATGACGACACTAAGAAAGGTTGAACATATTTTATCTTTTGAATATTTTAAATGGTTTAACAAATGTTAACTGGGTTTTTACATCTTACAAAGTATTAAACTAAGCATAATACATTATAACGGTATGTTGAATTGTTTAATTGTGCAGCTAACAATATTCCGAAATAAAAATGCCATTTTCATTATTGGATCTTACCTCATGCCACCACTCTTGGCATTTATAGCACTGGGTCCATTCTTCTGCTGGAGAATCACAATATTCCTCTTCACAAGTAGGACATCTTATAACACCATTCTTTTGAAGTTAAAGCAACTGGACGGTTTGGCTTGGATTTTATACTTAGGCCTACAGGAACTTAGTTTGAGTTTTTTACTCCCTTTTTAGATTCACGGGCTTCTCTTCTCTGTTTTTGTAAAGTTTCATGTTCTTCCTTCTGCTCTTTTCCCTTTGTTCTAACATTTCAATGATGGGTGTGCTTGTAACAATGCTTGAGCTCTCTTTTTTGCTTTTTCTTTTTTTTTCTCACATTGTGTTGCTTTAGAGAATGGTTTAAAAAAACACTAACAGGCTTCTTTAGAGCATCGAAATCAGCATTTGCCATATGTTCTGGTTCTTCTGGAGAATTTATATGTTGGTTTTCTACTAAAAGGGTTTGAGGATTAGCACTATTATTCTCAATTTCATCGCCAACAACATCATGATTAGTAGCTTTTGAAGCAGCAAAGTCATGTTCGCTAAACACAAGAGCATTATGAGTCTCAATCCCACATTTTTTAAACCCTTTAACGGCATTTTTCTGAAGTATTAAATTTTTGCCTATGATAGTTGTCCTGGATAAGTTACCATAAAGTTGTTTGGCAAAACGGTCACCCCTTTCAAACCACCCATTCCCCGATCCGATGCAAGCCCCAGAAGAGATAGAAGCGCAAGGTCGAGCGGACAAAAAAACACAGATGTGTTACAGGTATTAATAGAATATACATCATAGTTAGTTTAATAAATTCCGAAACACGGGGGCAAGAGGACAAGCTCATCATCTTGCCCCAGGCTGCGTATTTAAAAATATTATTTTCCATTTCTTTGAAGGAAGTCGATTAATTGGTATTTATTTGTGGTAATATGTAGTATTTAAACTAAGTTACTCACAAATATGAAAAATAAAGGAAGCGCTCACCAATATTTTTGCCTATGATAGTTGTCCTGGATAAGTTACCATAAAGTTGTTAGCGGATGGCAAAATGTCTTCCTCAGGTCACCCCTTTCAAACCACCCATTCCCCGATCCGATGCACCCTTAGCCCCAGAAGAGATAGAAGCGCAAGGTCGAGCGGACAAAAAAACACAGATAACCAAGTGTTACAGGTATTAATAGAATATACATCATAGTTAGTTTAATAAATTCCGAAACACGGGGGCAAGAGGACAAGCTCATCATCTTGCCCCAGGCTGCGTATTTAAAAATATTATTTTCCATTTCTTTGAAGGAAGTCGATTAATTGGTATTTATTTGTGGTAATATGTAGTATTTAAACTAAGTTACTCACAAATATGAAAAATAAATGATATATCATGCCTGTAACTGTAGTAAAGCTTATTTACACATGCATGAAAGTTATATCGGGGCAGCGGTAAACAATCAAAGCTTCACAACTAACACGAAAATGTAGATTTAGGCTTCTCTATACTACTTTTAACGAGCGGCCAATAACAGAGCCAGTAGTGTTCGATAGATCTTGCTACCTGGCAGAAAACGGAAAAATTATGACATTCGTCATCTTGCCCCGGTCTCCCCAACTCGAATCCCACCAATTAAATTAAAATCGAGCCTAATAAACGGAATTTTGTATAATATATGTTAGATAAGAATAATATAATCAATATTCAAATTTAAGTTTATTATCTTTCATTTCCCTGTAGAAAAATATTATAGTAATATAAGTACAACAACACACACACTCTCTCTCTCTCTCTTTTGGTAAAAAGAAATGAACTATTTTACAAGTCTTTTAAAGTTAACCTAGATAAATATAAGATCACACAGAAAATAATTGTGAGCCTAATACATAAACGCCCAAATGAATAGTTCGTTATCTAAAATTTTTCCATTCCTATTTATTCAACTGTGAGAACGGTAGTTATTTTTTAAGTACAGCCAGTATTCTTACAGGCTGGTATATTCCCCAAAACAGAAACTGCAACACCATGAAGCAGTGCACATAACTATGTGAAAAAATGAAGGTAACATTCATATACAATTAATTGTTTTAAAAAATATGCATTCAATAACTTTTTATTCAATATTTAATATGGTGCCTAAGGGCAGTTATACTCTGTATAAGAAAAATAAGCAGCAAACAGAAAAACCGCAATAAAATGAAAAACAATTATTGAAGCGCAATAACATTTTTATAGAATATTGAACAGAAGAGACCATGCCTCGTAAAATAAATGAGGAAAGCAACAATTAGCTTTTAAATAAGCAATATAAACAGTAATATCTAACTTGGGCTTACTAACTTTCGTTGCAAGCCTTCCTCAATAAAACCTCTGACCAACTGTAATGGAAAAGTAGGCATGTTAGGGATGATTTATAACTGTAATCATGTCGTCAATGACATTTTGTACAATTTATGTCCATTGTCGAAGACATGCTTTCAAGCCATTACGGTTTCGCGGAGGATTGCCCAGAGCACCAAGACGTCTCCAGAGAATACCTGACATGTTGTAAAGGGTTCAAGTCAGTAGAATGAACTGTCCAATGCATTCGCAGCAGTGTTTCATGCTCAACGTATTGGCTGACAGCTTGAAATCTACATACCCGTGCGTTATCGCTCATAAACATGGCATTAGAAAATATGGCTGGCAGATATGGACGAACATATGGGTAGAGGATTTCATCCCAATAAGTACCTTCTGTCACTGAACCGGGACGAAGCACGTGCAGATAGTTCGGCCAGGTTTTCTGATATTCTCTAAATCCCTATCTGTCGGGAATCATAGCTTATATAAACTTGGAACTCATCGGGAAACTTTCCATTACCCCCATTGCTATGGTTTTGAATGATTGTAATCCACCGTACCAAGCTCTTCTGTGAGACGACATCAATGAAACTTAAACTGATGATATATAGTCGGGAATACAAATGTTTTCATGCCGCCATTTATAAACAGTCTGTCGAGTTATTGCTGTTATTGATGACTTCAGCAACGCTCGGAAAAAATTACGGTTTTTTAATCATCCGATAGCACCGAGCTTGCAGGTACAGATAATGGTCCTCATGGATGATTGTAACGCTGGAACGTCCTCTGTTTTGTCTTAGGGATACATGAGGTACATTTTTGTAGTGATTGCTCAAGCGGCTGATAATCAAACGATTGAGATATTTAAGGCTCGGACAATATGAGACAGTCGTTCCCAAAAATGCATTCATTTGGTTGAAAACCACCTATAATTTTCCTCAAAATCCGTCAACGACTCGTTTCCAGAAATGTAGAACAAAGACATGAAAGAATGAGCACAAAAAAGTGTAACATCTAATGCAACAAGATTAATAGCAACTGCTGAATTAAACATGTTTTATACGTATCGTATTACACAGCTATATGCCTGGTCATGCAAATATTTTTACGTGATGCTGTTTTTGCACTTCACTGCTAGGAAAATATGCAAATTTAGTTATGATAGTTGATGATAATGCTGCGAACAAAACATATGAATGACTTATACTGGAAGGAGAATCAAGTTTAGATGAGAGCGATGAAGAAACACATAATAATATTTGAAATGGAAAGACAATTTTGGATAATTTTTTACCATAAAATCAGTGTTTCTCAAACTGTTGTGCCCACCCCCTAGAGGGCGCGAGCACATAGAAAATAAAAGGTTAAAAAATAATTTATTGGAATTAAGCAAAACAAAATACTTTCTAACATAATAAAAAATACAGATTTACACTGATATGATTTTTATATACATCATCTGGCAAAATTACGTCATCAAAAATAAAAGATTTCACTTAAAACGCTCATTAACTATCTTTGATCCCATTACCAAATTAAAAAAAATATTTTGTTTGCTTTTATGTAATCCCACGATGAGAGCTTTTTTTATTACGTTTATTTTAACCTAAAATATCACTTTAGCTGACCTTTGAACTTGATGGTATGGTTATCTCCGTTCCTTTTTTTAGGGAAGTTGTAAATAATTTATTTCTGTTTCGCCTTTTTCATGTGAAAGAGTTTTATGATACATGACTAAGCATATTGAGCACTTTGAAGAATTATTTGGCCAAGATTTATTTTTATGAGTATTCTGAAGCATATAATGCATAAAGAAAACCGTTCAACACTGAATTGAATGTTAGCGAAAGGTGTATATGATTTGTGTCCTTTATTAAAGTCACGCACATTTGAAACAATTTAGTTCAGTTTTATTGGATTTCTTCTCAAATTATCAAAGACAAATTGAAAAGTCATTGAACTAGGTAAGTATATTTTCTCTTAGTTACATTATTCACTGAAATTGTGCTATTTATTTTGTGTATAGTTAAAATAATTATAAAAAAAAGGATTGAGGTGAGTCACTCCGCGGGAACATTAACGTTAGTATCGAGTGCACACTTGATCCCGAGATGAAACATTTCGAAGTTTTCTCGCTTTAAATATTAAAAATAACACAATTATTCTTTATTGGAATTTTACATTCTTTTTCATTATTTAACAATAATTCTAAGTGCTACTTCTGTGAGGCTTAAAATTACAGTTCATTCAGAACTATGTAATATGAGCATTCATTTAAAAAAAAATATTTTACATTTTTGTATACATTGTCATAATCTTGGTTTTACTCTCCTTACAATTAAGCTATTATATCCAGAATAATGTATTATTTTTTAAAAAATAAAATAAACTCGTGTGAAGAGTGGGTACTTCAGCCAGTATAAGAACAAGTTTAATAACTATTAGTGACTTCCATGGGCTTATCTTGCAGAGCAAAGTTTTTCAAATGAAGGCTTAATATTAGAAATTGACACTCTGAGTTCTTCTATATTTAGCTGACATCTATATTTTGTCTTCAAAGCAGCCACAGTAGAAAATCCGGTTTCACAAAGGTAGGATGTTGAAAATGGTAATAGTATACGAAATGCTTTTGTTTTCAGAGCAGAAAATTCATCATCCACCTCTGCCCAAAATTCAAAGAGCTATTTATTTCAAAATTGCCTTTTAACCATGCCACTGGTTGTGAAATCTATGAAAATTTCTTCTTCGGCAGGTAAGAGCCTTTCTGAAGTATTGTGAAATGAATCCCTAACCCACTCGTATCTTGCTATCAAGTTGTCCTCAGCAAGAAAATACTTTTTAAAAATTACATGCCAACATGACTAAATGATTTTCTATGGTTTTAAAAACAACTTTCGCATAATGTTCTTCAGATTTGTAAGTTTTAACACATAGTAAGCTCACGTGTAATTTTTGCACAAGGGTTTTCAGTAATAGTGATAGTAAATGCAAAATTTAAGTATTCTTTAGAATATATCCTTGATTTAATTTTCGAAACCATGCTCTTCTGTATACTTGTTGATACTTTATTATCATTGAATGTTCTCTACGACTTAAAAATATATCTATGGTTTAGTTTTAATCTACTGCCGTAAATAATTAATACCGGGATTTACAAATAATGCGTAAAATACAAAGTGTACATTCAAGACAGATTCGGTAGCTATAAAAGTATCGACTCGACCAAAACTGAATGGAATGTACCAGGTACAGCTTTTTTACATGTTTTGCGCAGACGTCCAATAGGTTGCCCCGACTCACGCAAACGTTCGCCAGAATTTTTGCCAGATGTGATGAACATGATAGAGAGCAACATAAGCTACACTATTTTTCTAATGATATTTGTACCTTTAGAAATGGATGATGAAGGGAATAAATCTTTCATTAAGTATCATTTTGCAATCTGTTCTAATTTAAAAATTAGAGAAAGAAAAATGGCATAGTATAACAATTCTATTACTTAAAAGTGATTTACTTAAACAATATATTACTTAAAAGTAACATATATGCAAAATTTAACACTTACCTTGTGAAGATTTGGGTTTATAATTAAGATCGTATTGTAGTTTTAGAGTTAAAGTGCATTAGTATTGCATTCAAAACATTATTATTGAATAAGGGGGGCGCGGTAAAAAGTATGATTGAGTCGCCAGTACTGAAAGTTTGAGAAGCACTGCCATAAAAAGTCTCCTAAACACATTCATTACATTGATTTAGCTGTTGCAAATTCTTGGTTTCTGAGTAAAAAAGATGCAATATCAAATAAAATTCCTCTAAAAATCAAAATGGATCGCTTAAAATTTAAGAGATAGTTGAAGCGTTATCAGCCTCACCTCCTACTAACAAAAGTATTTTAACTGATGTTGAAGATACCAATGTTGTAATTCCTTTCGCAAAAAGATAGAAGCGGTATAATCCATCTGGTATACATGTCATGACTTTTATCCTGGCCATTCCAGGATAAAATGCCTGACATGCATAGGTATTTTTTATGTGTTGATGACATTTCAAGGTCTACTAAAGTGCAGATTTGAAAACTACGGAAGCATTTCGAAAACATAATGTGAAAAATGACATGGTTATTTATACTTGCAAAAACAAAATATATTTTTACAGCAAATAAATAATGAATTAATAAAAGAGTTAATTTTACATCAATAATTCTTTTATTTGTAACAATTTTATTGTTTCTTCTATCAACCTAGAGCTAAAAATGTGTATTTCGTAAAATTTCATAGGTGACCTGTTTCACAGATAACGCCCAAGCCGCATGATGTTGCGGGTACCCCCTACGTTCCAGGAGGGGAGAAGGAATTTTTTTAACATTTTTCCTAATGTCATTGGGGTCCATATAGTATTAATAGCGAGAAGAATTTAATATTTAAAGATATAAAAATAATTCTGGTCTTAAAGGGATAAACTCTGCCAGTAAAAAGTTAGTTGTGAAATTTAAACCAAAATTTTAGGTTCCTTATAGAGCAGTGTTTCTTAAACTGTGGGACACGCCCCCACATTGCGCGATAACCTTACGAGGGAGGCCCGAGCATATAGAAAATAAAAGATTTAAAAAATGATTAATTTTCTGGAATGAATTAAAACAAAATACTTTCAGACATAATAAAAAATGCACTTTTACTGTGGTATAATTTATAGGCGATATTAAGTCAACAAAAATAAAAACTTTTTCAATACCTAATTAGCTATCTTTGATCCTATAACCAGATTAAAAAACTTATTTGATTTGCTGTAATCCCTTGATGGGACTTTTTTTATTACGCTTTCTTTTTAAATCTAACACATTCTACTCTTTCAAAGAAAAAACAAATTCCAGCCCAGAATCGAAACAATTTAGAAACATAAAAAATTCATCACTTTGATTGTTTTTGAAATATTGCATGTTATAGCTGTAATCTGTTTTTGCTGATAATCTGTTTGACTTTCAAAGTGTTTGCACCGTTAGTTATGAACCCTCTCTAATGTGTCTGTTTCTCATTTAGGGAAGTTGTAAGTAATGTATTTCTCTGTTACGTTTTTTTTCATGCAAAAGAGTTTTATGATATTTCTAAAACTACGGAGAGCACACTTTGAATGATTACTTGGCCAAGACTTATTTTTATGATCATTCTAAAACATATAAAGCATAATGAAAAACGTTTTGCACAATTGTTTTAGCAGTAACATACATATTATCATAATAAATACACTTTTAATCTTGAAGTGGTCGCGCGGGACACATATATCACGAAATTGGTAATTCTGGCGAAACTGTTCATTGGTTACCAAAGAAAAATTGAAAAGTCCTTAAAAGTAGGTAAGTTTAATTTCTCTTACTTAAATTATTCACTGGAATCATGATTTGTATCGTGTACAATAAAATAATTATAAAATAAATTATTGGGTTTACTCAAAATCACCCCGCGTGACCATTGACGCTAGGATCGAGTGTGTGTCTGCACCCGGGTTAATACATTTTGAAGTCTTCTCGCTTTCAATATTAAAAATAACACTATTTTTCTTCATTGGAATTTTATGTTATTTTTCCATTGTTTAACATTAATTCTAAATGCTAATTATGTGAGGCTTAAAATTATAGTTCGATTAAAATTAATTATAATATGAGCATTCATTTTAAAATATTTTACATTTTCGTAAACATTGTTGCGCCTTTATGTTTACTCTCCTTGACAATTTAGCTGTTTATCAAGAATGCTTAATTTTTTTAAGAAATTAACTCGTTCGAAAAGCGGGTACTTCAGACAGTATAATTTTAATGTATCAGTGCTGCACAAGGTATTTTATAACTAATTTATTCATACTTAATTAAGAGCAAGTTT
Source organism: Trichonephila clavipes (assembly GCA_019973935.1). Classification (NCBI taxonomy): domain Eukaryota; kingdom Metazoa; phylum Arthropoda; class Arachnida; order Araneae; family Nephilidae; genus Trichonephila; species Trichonephila clavipes. The sequence continues at coordinate 109,205 of BMAU01021321.1, forward strand.
AATAAGTATTAGCGACTTCCATGAGCTTGTCTTGCAGAGGAAAGTTTTTCAAAAGAAGGTTTACGATTACAAATTGACATTTTCTATATTTGGCTGAGATCTATATTTAGTCTTGAAAGCAACTACCACATTTTGCAATCTGTTCCAATTTAAAAATTCGAGGAAGAAAAATAAGATATATACTACTTAAAAGTTACATACATAAAATTTAATATACTTATCTTATTAATTTTTACGGTTTATAATCAAGATCATTTTGTAGCTTTAGCGTCAAAAAGTGCATTATTATTGCTTTCAATACATTATTATTGTATAGGGGGTCGCGATAAAAATTATGATTGAAAAGTGGGTCGCCAGTATTGAAAGTTTGAGAAGCAATGTTATAGAGTCTTGAGAGTTCAAAACAATAATGTGGTAATTTGGAAGGCGGGTAGAAGAACAACCTTTAATGTAAACCAAGTGTGAATTTACCATCAGAGAAAGAGTGATTAGGGTTTGGTGTACGTAGATAGTTCAGTTAGCAGAGAATTCAAATATCAGTCGAATAGTTCGGAGTTTTTTAATAGACCTAGGTTAAATTGGTTTCAGAGCATTAGGAGTAGTGAGTCTAGTGAAAAACAGATAGAAAAGCGAGAAGTGTTGCTGGGAATAAAAGTTGCAAGAGAGAGCAGTGGTTGAACAAACGCAAGCGAACTAGTGGTTCGAATGAGTCATCAACAGGTCTAAGACAACCGGCATACAAGAAACGACCACCGGAGGTCAGGAAATTCAAAAGAAGCATCACTTCATCGCTAGAGGAAAATTATGATAAGAAAAGAAGGCCGCCCAACACAAATAACCATAAGAGAAGTTTGCCGTCATCCATCTGATCGAACCAACAAGCTAAAAAAAGAAACAGAAGGACGGAGGAGAACAATGGACAGGTTGCAGCCAGAGGATCCAGGCACGGTCCAGCTGAGAAAAGGCCACTCCAGTCAAGCCGGATCCAGAAAGGAAGGTCCATACCCTGCAATGTATGGAATAGAGGAGAACAGACCAGGAAATTTGGCTCCCGATCTTCAGAAAGAACAGTACAAGCAAAGGAGGGACCAGTCCAGTCCAGAAGAGACCAATCTAGGAGTTAAAGTCCCTACAACTTGCCACATCATCGTCAGTTCAGACAAGGTTGACAGGATCCTGAGGAGAATCGAACAAGCAGAAGGTCCGCATTGGAAACATAGCAGAAAGATGCTGAAAGAGCTTTAGCCACGTCGTATTTTTCCATTTTTTTACTAACAGGCAGTCAGGTGAATATTTGCACGAAGCAAGTCTTCTGGTAAAAAGTTTTTACTGTACAAAAGTTGTACAGTACATTGCGGTGCATTTTTCTGTTGCTTGAAAAATGAACTTTTGTATGCGTAAATGTATTCCAAAGTGTGGAAATCAATTGTATCTTTACATTTGTTTACTGCTTATTGAGACTTAGCTGTGGTGTGAGAATTCCTTGTATTGTTTGTTTATAATAAATGTTTTGAAATTGTATATAATTGTGTATGTATTATATATATATATATATATATATATATATATATATATATATATATATATATATATATATATATATATATATATAACGTATTGATGTATATATTAGTATGTATCTGTTTTGGGGACGCGGTGTTAATAGGAAATTAGCCATAATACTAATAGCGTTGCATGATTGTAATGGGAGTTTTTGAAAAAGCAAGAAGGGGGATGTGTTTATATATTTAAAAATGATTGACAGTTGACATATGTGTGGAAGTTCAATATTGTCTATGTATGTATATAGTGTTGACATTTTTTTCTTGTACGTCCACTGATCCGGTTCTCAGGTCAGGGTAGCTGACCCTGATGTTTTGAAGCTTTTTGTCTGGAGGATTAAACAGTTGTAACAAATATATTGTATGTTAAAATTTTAAGTTCATTTTAGTAGAAACGTGTTGTGTACGACCGGGGGTTTTCCTCCTTCTGGAAGTTTCTCCTAGGTCCTCACCCAACTGGGGTACACCTTAGTGTAGCGTTTTGATATGAAGTAAGTTAGAGCTAGTTTCGAGTTAAATAATTTTTGGCAGTTTAAATGCAAACTTTTTTCAAAGTAATTTATATCGAGTCATTAAGACCCTCAAATAAATCACGTTTTCTTCTCGGAGGGATGTGACGTATCTTTACGCTTCTTATCACTAATCCTCTTGCGGTATCTTTGGGCTACATTCATGTTTAATTCACAGCCATCCCTCTCAAAAAGAAAATAATGATATTTATATTAGTTCGACTACATAGAGTCTTGTAATTATAAAAGAAGGAGGTAGATGCTGTTACATTCGCTACGCAGGTGAGATTGGGTAAAGTTGACTTTCGCATGTACAGATTAAAAGTGGTGTTTGGTCACTGTGTTGAATTTGTAGATTTAAGGTTAGGAATCCACGCCCGATGCCACCAAACACCCTCCGAGTACACACGGAGTACGTGCTCGTTAAATCAGTGGGTTCGTAGTCTTGTGGGCTTAATCACGAGCGCAGGGACTGGAGAATATTTCCCTCCCCTTCAGTCTAGATGCAGAAATTGTGGAGGTGGAGATAGAGGTCGTGTCGCCATCTATCGTCCCTTCGGGGAACTTCGCCGAGCTTGTCACCCGTATGGTGCTCAAGGCCAACGACAGGCTCTAGCCCATGCCACGATGAATTTCTTTTCGTGGGCTTTGATCTGACTGCGTCAGACAGGTGGCATCAGACAACAACAACAACAACATTGAGAAAACTTGTTTATTAGTGTGTTTTAGTAAATAAATATTTTTTTTTATTGAAGTCTCTGGTTCTGCTTTCATTCCTCCCCCACCCTTATTTAGGCAAAACGGTGAAAGAGAAACTTCAGGAGTAAGTCGCTCACAGTTGCTTATTTTGGGAGACAGAGTGTATGCAGGTCTCACATGTTTGATGAGACAGATATTGTGGGATGCTGCCGGCCAGAGAAAAATATCAATTTCTTTCAAACTATTGAGAATTCATTGTGTAATATAATATCGGATATTGTCTTACTAAAATAATACGATAGGGATGGTCTGAAAAAAAGCCGAATTTCAACCAAAATCTTAGTAGCATAATTAGCTGATGTTAACCCCTTATCTGTGGAACATATTTGAGAAAAACTTATCAAAGAAGTGGAATTTTTTATTTGTTCTGGTATTAAAAACTTTTACAATTATCACTAAATGTTAATTACTAAATGTAGTACGTTACATTATTACTCATTTATTTGTACTGAAATTCCATTGTTCTTACCTTCTCTAACTGGACATTCTCCATACATTAATTCGATGTCATCTAGGGCTATTGCTCCTCCTAAAAGGTATTCAGATTTTTGCAATGCCGTAAAAGTCACCTGAAAAAAACAAAGTAATTAAATGCCTGACATTTACTTAAGAATGAAATTTTTTACGGTATTACGGTACCTCGGGTATTCAGGTATATAATGGATAAATCTTACGATGAGAAAGCTTTGCATAATGTCATTAAACTAAAAAATGAAAATTTAAATGATGAATGTTTTAAAAGTGATTTTACACAATTACTTCTTCCCAGTATAATTATTGGGTCGTATCACTTGACACCAGAATCTATCAAAATTTACTTATAATTCAGATTTCCTTAATCTCAAATTTGAAAAAATAAAATTAACTCGTTCACTTTTGTTGGGCAATATTCTACGTGAGGCCTTTTTGGTACCTCAAAAAAATATTGCTTTTCCCCGATTGTATGACTTACTAATTGTGGCGTATCTAATGCACACACAATAATAATAATTGCACCTCATACTGCTTTAATTATGTCAAGTATAATAAAAACTTCTATAGTAATTTTGACTCCCAACACAGAGTTTTAAGGATCGAACTTGTCATACTTATGAATTACAAGAAAACGAAACCTATTTCTTACAAACTTTGGGTTATAATTTATTTCATAAGTTTAGTATTCATACACAGAAAGATATTTCTCCCTTAGTAAATTTTTATTGTAATTTTTATTTTATTTTTTTTTATTAATGTATTTTCCATTTGTAAATTTTCATCAACTTGTATTTTTTATTTTATTCATCTTTACTCATGTACTCAATTTCATATATTTTTATAATTATAAATATATTTTTTAAGTTCTCTTAATATTAGTTCACTCTCCTTATATATCTTGTTCAAATTTTCAATCTTCAATAAAATACTTTCTACTCCTCCATTCTAGTTCAAATGCATTGTTTTAAACTTGAATTGGATGACATGTAATGTTACTAATGTTTTTTACAAATATTAGTTCATTAATATAAATTAAAAATGAATAAATGGTAAAAAACGAAAATAATAGCTCAACAGCATACATAGAAAAGTTAACCGTTTGTTGGGTCCCTATAGCACAATGCATAGCGTGTTGGACTTCTAATCAAAAGATCGTGGGTTCAAATCCCAAAAGGACTAACCTAACTTTTGAGAATTTGTTTAAATTCTGTGAAACAGTTTAATACCCTAGATAGAAAGGAAATGGAAAAATGAAAGGAAAATCGCTTTGTATTTAGTCACTTAATGTTGTGATTCTCTCATATTTATATTAATTGTAACTATTTAATAAAAATTAAGGGAACCACCAGGACGTGCTCGAAAGAGTAAAATGCCAAAATTAAGACCCTTTGTTTATGAGACATATATCATTTGCAATTTCCAATAGAGCTTAGATTTTTTAAAGATAATTTAACTATTCTGTAGAACTGCAAAAAAATAACTTTTTACTCCTAAAATTTTTTTTTACTACTTAATTTAAGTAATACATAATTTTTGAGAACTCGTAATATTTTCTTGTGTTTAGGTACTATTTTTTTAAAAAGTGTCCTTTTTTATGCAAAATATTTTACACATATATAAAACAATACATGAAATACAGTGAACCCATTTTTTAGTAAAATCTTAGTATAGTTTCTTTAAAAAAATTACGAAACTTTAAAATTTGATATTTTTTTTATTTTTCTGCTTTTTTATGCATAAAACTATTTTTAAAAAATTAGGCACTATCTTAATAGAAAAAAATAGGTTCACTATATACATAGGCATATTGTATAGAAGTATAAAAGAATCTGGAATCATATAGTGCAATAGTTTTTTTAAAAAATGTACCTAAATGCAAAAAAATGTGCTTTTGAGGAAAAGGGAAAAAACTGAAAAAAACAATATTTTCACAAATTATGCACTTGATTAGTATATTTGATTGCCTATTTTTATATGACTAATAATAATCCTTAATCATTTTCTAGAGTTACAAAAGTAATTTTAAATTCATATGTTTTTTTCCCTTTGTTTCAGTTAACATGAACATAATTTTCGAGATCTTGTAATACATATTTTCATGTATTTTTTACAAAAATATTCTTTAAATATACAAAAAAAATTTACACATATATATACATCAACATATCAAACGTAATGAACCAGTTTTTTATAACGAATTAATTGCATAATTTCTTTAAAATAATCATAAAACCTTAAAATTATGAAAATCTTAATTTTTTTGCACGTATAAATTTATTTTTTAAAAAATTAGACATTACATACTAAATGATATTTTGTTCACTATATAGAACGTTTATATAGATCAAACACACGGGAAACTACATATTTAAAGTTCAAAAGGGTGTGGTCATTTGTTTATACATTTTTATTTTCATATTTTAGGGCTATTTTATCAACAAACAAATAAGTATTATACATTTTTAGATTCAGAAAAATAAGCACTATTATTTAGAACTAAAATTGAAAAATCGATTTTTTCAAAGTATACGATGTCCCTGTTCTCTTAACTAAGATAAAACTTTTCTTTGTTGACTTAAGTAGAATTTTTTTATATACACTAGTGGCCAAATTTGTGGACACTTTTTAAAATTGTTATGTTTTTTTTACGTTTACATGAATATAGATCATTTTTGTCGCATAAAATACAAAGTATTTTATATCATTTTAAAGAAAATTTAATATTTTCTATTAGATTTTAATATTTATTTTCTATTACATGATGCCATGAAACAATTATATTCCCAATTATTTTCTTTTTATTTCATGGGTACCTAATTCGGACTAGAGTTTTCGAACGGTACGATAGGATTGAGGTCAGGACTTTTTCCGGCCAGGATAGCAATAATACTTAGTCAAAAAGCAATAAAATCAAATAAAAGAGTAGATTGGACACATGTGTGACGAGACAGTGGTATTTCCTATGTTAAAATTACATATCGGGGGGAGGGGGTAAATCAGTGACTACATCTGGTGACTGAAGGTTTTGTTTAAGATGCCAGGAGACAAATTTAAAAACAAAAAAACAGGAAAAGGCCAAAAAAGGGTGCACCACATCGGTTGATGACAGAAGAACAAAAAAAGTTATGTCTCAGAGATAACAGAATTTCATGGACCGCCATCAGAAGTGATCTGAGTGATGGTAATTCTGTCACTTCAAAAACAATCAGGAATAGATTAGTAGATGTAAGACTAAAAGGCAGAATCCCACACAAAAAGCCATATCTCAACTTACAGCAGCGCTAAAAGGGACTAAAGTGGGAAATGGAACATATTAATTAGACAAATGACTATTGGTCACAAGTTATATGGAGGAACGAAACAAATTGTATCGTTATCCGGAAGTGATAGCATAAAATATGTAAGAAGTAGAATAGCAGAAAAGCTACATCCTGACTGCATAGAGGCATCTATGAAGTACACACATAGTTTTATCACTTAGTCGTGCTTATCAGCAGAATATATCAGTTGCCTTCATATCATCAATGGGACACTGAATGTCACAAAATACATTGACACATTTCTAGAACCCAAATTTCTGTCTTCCATTAGGGATGTATTTATCTACAATGTTTCATTTATTTTTCAGCAAGATTCTACTATTTGCCACATAGTAAAGTAATTGAAAGTCTGCTACCGTTCTAATATCATTGAGTTGTTGCCCTGGCGAGGAAACAGTCTTGACCTCAATCCTATCGAAATGTTTGAAAACTCTAGTCCGAATGAGGTACCCATGAAATACAAAGCAGCTAGTTGAGGATATAACTGTGTATCCCCCCATCATGTAATAACGAAGGAAGGGTTTAAAACTGTTTTTAGCTCAACGAAACATCGATGTGAAGTTGTAATTAAAAATAAGTGCTGTCATTCTAAGCAATAATGGCTTTCTGCTATCATCAGTTTTTAATGTATATCGATAGTTTTGCAGCATAACATTTTTTGTGTTGCCAATATTTGAATTGTGTTTATATTTTTCTTTAAAACGATGTAAAATACTTTTCACTTTGTACAACCTTAAATTGTCCATAAGCATACAAACTTAAAAAAACATAACTTTAAAAAGGGTTCTCAGTTTTGACCACCACTGTATATATATATATATATTACATGTTATTGGTATTTTTAACTCATTTTATTATTATTATTATTATTTTGCATATACTACTGTCTATATATTTAAGTATTTTATACATTATGTTGCTGCTTATCCATCTCAGTTAAAACCACTTCGAATTTCATTATGGTCCGATCTATTAAAAATTCTGCAATTAAACTTGAATCACTCCCAATCTGTCAACCTTCAGGATCACTCAGTTGCAGTGGAAATGGGTTTTAATCTTCTCCAGGATCCTTAATCTTCTTTTAAATTCCCAACTTTGTTTTTTCAATTTTCAAATCCCCTTACTTAAGCCATTGTATGTTATAACTGGAATATTATTTGCAACTTTCTTATGAAAACAGATCACTCTGTGTCTGTCAACAATAAATTAAATCAAGCTCTTCTTACTGTTATTAACGTTTACTTTCCCCCTCATGAGCATTTTTCTGAGGCTATTAATCAATTGAATCTCTATAATGAAACAAATATATTTTTGTTAGGCAGAGACTTCAATTGAATGTCAGTTACCAGGGAGTATAAGAGCCTTGACTGGAAGGAGAACATCTTGGCCTGTTTCTTGCTCTCCAACAATTTGCACCTTTGCAAAATTCCAGGTTTGGGGTCAACTTTTCATGGCTCGAGGTCTGCGATTAGAAATCCCCACCTCACAGTCATATCTTGCGACCTGATTTCATTTGATGAGAATTGGGAAATTCTTTCAACTGAATCTCTCAGTGATCATAGTTTTATCAGTGTACATTTTTGGTGTTACCAGACTCTTTCTGACTTTGTCTTTAAAAAAATATGCCATTAGTAAATTTATCTCTAATTTTCGCAAGAGCTATAACCTTCTTATTTCTTTTTTAACTAATATCTCCTCAATAGAACTGCTGGATTATTTCCCTAGTTTATTAATAAATACTAAAAAAGCCTTTGCATCTCTTAGAAAGCATCGGATTGTAAAAACTCCTTCTTTCCAGTGGTTGAGCAATTCCTTAACCCTAGAATGCTACTCATTCGTCTAGCAGACTACGTCTATAACCAATACCCTTGTACTCTCCTCCCGGAAGTACGAAATGTTACGTACTACTCAGTACCTTCATATGATCTTGGCTAATACACACAGATAAAAGGATATTTCTTCTTCACAAAATATTTTCGCATGCAGTATTTTTAGAGCAATGTTAGTCTGAGAGATTAATGGATAGCAGTAACGCATTTGGAATTGAGAACGTATCTTAGTTTTTTTGCTACGTTGTAGGAATAATGTCAAAATGTTTTAGCTGAGAAACCTTTTTGGGTAAACCTGAGGTAAGTGATGATGAGAATTTTATTTCTGAGGCTGAATTGGAAAATGAAGACTTTTATAATCTTATTTCTTCGAAGTGTTAACCAGGAGTATATATTCAGGGAACTAATCGAAACATTACAATTCATAATTGGTTTACTTCGCGCTACACCTTTAGCTGACCAACTTTCGAAGATTCCAATGGATTTCACAATTATCGGAACTTCAGTTTTTTTTTCTATTAGAAGGAATGCATTGTGCGTAAAAGGGTAAAATCTTCATTAGGGAAAAGCGTATTTCTGGTTTTAATATCCTTTTCTGTAATCCAAGTTATGCCACTGAGTAAGTAAAAAGTATCCTCAAAATCCATAAAATTACACTTCTCTTCATTCAAGCAGCTCTCTCTTTAGACTTCCCTTTTTTTTATCTTCAGAGCCTCTAAAGCAAGGCCAAATCTCTGTTTATTTTATGTCTGGATTCCAAGTTTCTTCTCCTCCCTCTTTAAGTGAATATTAAGCATTTCTGTCAATGAATGAATTAAATCTATTTTTTAAGACAGTTGTAAATATTTTTTTAATTCCAATGATGGAAATATAGTAGCAACTTTCAGTTTATTTTTGCAACTTCAGGAGCAGAACAAGTCTTAAAATAAATTTATACAAAATCAATTATTAAAGAGCTTCTAATTTTCACTTATAAATGACTTTAAATTAATTCTCTCTCATTGGTCATTAACTAGAACGTTTAAATGCATTGGCCGACTGGGTCCAGGCCTATGAATTGGTTTTGGGAGACTCGTTCGACTCGGTCTTAGTAAAATCTTGATCCAAATAACCGTCAAATGGTATTCCCGGTCATGTTCCCTGAAAAATGTATCAACTGGCAAAATTGGCAACACTGCATTGTTATGTCATGCCCGTCTTCCATGCCTAGGCCTAGACCTACCACCATGCACAATCATTATTCATTTAATCAAACGACATAAGTAGGCCGAGTGGATTTTTTCGCTTTGTGCCAAGGTTGTGAGATTAAGTCGCATACATTTAATTATTATGATGTCTGCTGTTTGTGCGAGTGTTTGTTAAGATACGATATATACTGTCCACTTAAACGGGTCACGGGTAAGGTCTAATTAAGTATTAGATCCAGAGTCTCGAGAATTCTTAAGACGTTATGGTTCATCCCAAAAATGTTCAGATAAGATTTTACTCATGCATTCTACTTAACACTCATATTGATCATTAAGGTGAAGATATCTCAAAATAAATAGATTAATGAGATTTGGAAGTTTATATATACATATATATAATCCTTTAAAAGAGACCCAGCTTGCATGACTGTGTAATTTAGACAGTTTTATATGTTTTTGTTTGTGGAATAGTCTATGTACGACAAGTCCGAATCAAACGTTTGAGCGGCTTGCAGAAATTTTAAAGTACCATTTTTATCAACAGTTAACGGTTGTTGTCCTTGTTTTACTTTCAGCTAGTAAGTCTGGCATTTATTACAACAGATAAAAGCCGTCATTTTATCTGTCTCAGAAAGGTAATTATCAATATATTTCTAACTGCTTAGATGTAAATTTTCGTCTTAATGTGTAAATCACTTTAAAATGGTAAAAATATTAACTATACACTGTTAATGTTGTTTGTAGGACTCAAGATTTCTTTACCCGCACGATCACCCAATTCGGGCGTCATTGAAGCCACTGCTGCTGTAAAAGTTATTGTTTGCCATGTGAGCTTTCTTTTCTCTTTTAATATTTTGACGAGACTAAAAAATATATGCTATGTAATTGATGCTATATTATTTTCTTGGGTGTTGCCATGGAAGAATCCTTTTTTTTTCTTTTTCTCTCTTTGAGTTTTGCAATTAATTTTCTTTTTAATACATTTATTGATAGCTATAACATTATTATCTTCCACACAGATACATGCAACTATATCTCCCTCTACCCCCTCAAAAAATCCAGGTTTCCAGAATGGAAAGTTGTGATTTGAATTTTCGATTTTTTTCAAATAATAAAATTTTTTAATACATTTTATTATTTTTCATGGAATACTGTACTAACTTTGATTTTAAAAAACCCACTTTTCTAGATATCTAAAAGGAAAACAATTCTCATGCAGGAATAAAGTTTTCAATTGATGAATAAATCAGATTTTTATATTAGATATCTCTCGGATGATGACTATGCTATGGACAAAACATATAAACCACGTTTATTGGAAGGAGAATCAAGCTCAGATGAGAGCGATGAAGAAAAACAAGGAAATGTTTCTTATAGAAAGACAATTTTAGACCACCCTTTGCCATCAGTCTCCAGAACCCTTTTATTTCACTTATTTAGATGTAGAAAATTCTTTGATTCAGTCCAAGCAAGATGCAATATCAAAAAAACCCCCCCTCAAAAAAATTAAATAGATCTCTTAAAATTAGAGATAGCTGAAGCACACACTAGCAGCATCTCTACTACTAACAGGAGTATTTTATCTAATGATGAAAATGTCAGTGTTGTAATTCTTCCCATAAAAAGATCGAAGTACTAAATCTGCTTGCTAAAATGCCATGCCAAGATAAAAGGTAAGACATGTATAACTAATTTCGATGTGCTTATGACACTCCAAAGCCTCGCAAGGGCAACTTGAAAACACGTCGTAAAAAAGGCAATATTTATTAATGTTTGTCAAAAAAGTATAGCTTTAAAGTTTCTACTGTAAATAAATAAGGGGCCATTAAAAAGAATAAAAAAAATCTATCAATAATTTCCTTATTTGTAACTATTTTAGTGGAATTAAATTTATTTCTCCTTTCAACTAAGAGCCAACTCAAACTCAGTGGCGCAACAGCCCATGAGGGTCATGGCTTACTGTGGCCATCCCAATATAAGTGACCATTAGGCAATGAGGTGCATAAGCAGATGTCCCCATTAGGTGATCAGTCTGAAGCGAGAACTCCAGTGTTTAAGGCCCCAAACAAGCTCGGTACTCATTTATCGACCAACTGCAGTAGGAATGAAAGGCTGTGTAGACCTTGCCCAGCCCCGGAATAGAAACCTGACCTGTCGTGCGGAAGCGCAATACGCTACCACTCGACCACTGGGTATTTCAACTAAGAGCCAAGAAATGTAAAATTTCACAAGGAAAGCCAATTCGCAAGTCCGTGCTGGTACTTTCCACCTACCAGAGGAGAAGCAAAAAATTTTTTATTATATTTTCCAGTATCATTGCTGTCAGTATAGTGTTAATAACCAGAATATTCTACACCGATGGTTCCTCAGACAGATCCCTCAGCAATGGAGGTGCCGGAATCATCTTACTCCTCCCAGATGGTAATAACTACAAACACAAAATTAACACAGGCATAATCGCCTCAAACTTCACAAGTGAACTCGTGGCAATTAGAGAGGCCCTTATATTATATCAGCAAAACCCACATGTTATTGATTCTACAGAAGGATTAGTAATCTTCTCAGATTCTAAATCAGCTATAGAAGCCATAAAAAACGGAGAGACTAACATCTCCTGTGATATTATTACCCTTCTAGAACAGCTGCACAACAAAAGAAAATCCTGTATCCTGCAATGGATACCCGCACATGTCAACATTGAGGGTAATGAATGTGCAGATAGCCTCGCCAAAGAAGCTAGAGACATCGAACATAAGTGCACCACCATCACACTTGATGATGCTAACGCAGTAGTCAAACATAGAATTATGAATCACACTTTTAAAAACCCTAGTTACGGAATTTGACTGTCCTCGAATTATAACATCCACAATTGCCAGATTGAGAACTGAACACCTTAAGGGCATGAAGATTCACCCAGACAAGACAAGATCATATGTTCAATGCAAACACTGCCCAGATCTTCAACTGACGCCCAATCACATCTTGGAATGCCCAACCGTCGCAACAAAGTTACTAAAAATGGGAATGGTCTCTCTGAGGGACTCTTTGCGGGAGCTCCTGTACAGCCCTGATGCTCCCAGAATAGCAGAGGCAGTGATCAAGACTTTCGACGGAATTTAGTGATATCTACTACATTTATTCATGGACACGAGAACAACAACAACAACCAGAATATTTTAATAATTATATATCAAAATATTTCGAGTCTTAAAGGAATATATCTCTCTTAGGTAAAACAAAAAGGAAAAAAAATTGAATGTAAATGAATAAAGCTAAGGATTATGTAGACACGCATTTATAAAAAATATTCATAAGAATCTGCAACATTGGAACTTTAACGACTAATCATTTTTGAAAATGGATTTTTTTTTTCCCATTAGCAAAAATAATTGAATTTTGTATCTATATTTTATTGTGTGTGTTTACATAAAAACATATTCTTAGTTATAATTAAGTGTTTACATGCAAAATCTGCCGGGTTTTTTTAGTTTGTTTTTGTCTCTTTCTGGGAAAAAATTTTTGACATTAGTTTTTGGTCAGTTTAAAAATACCTTAAGGTATCCGACTACGTTCGGAGCCGTGATTTTGCAAAACCTTTAAATGGATAATATTTATGATATTTAGTGTCACTTAGATTAGAAGATTATATAAAATGGTTTTAAATACAGTATTACAATAAAAAATTATTTAGCAACAATATTTTGACAAAAATGAGCATAGAATGACCCATTTTCAAAATACTCTCTTTTTGTGAAAAATGCTTCTATTATAATAATATTTCGCCTTATGTAGCTATTGTGTTGTGTGAGTTCAAACTATAATTAAATGCACATTTGAACGACTTCCTTTAAATATTATTTTAATATATATCTACTTCACTGTACAACACATTACTAATTACCGATACAATTTCATAGTTGCGTGTTATTTATATACAATCCTCCACTCAGTCACAGTTAAGTCTTTAACTGGTTACAGTTAAATATACCACATCTCCTCCCTCCTTAAAAGAACAAGTCTCACGGAGGCCGCCTGATTCTCCCGGAATGCCTAGGAAATGGCCTGTCTGGAACTGGTGGACTCCTCGTCTCGGAGTCAGTCTCTTTAGCTGAAGACTGTGATAGATCAGGAACCGCAACATCAGTTGATGGCACTCCTTGTACGGAAGATGAACCCAATTCCTTGTTCAGATCCTTAGAAATATCTTCCGCCGTTTCTGCATGCTGAATATTAGAGTTGTTTTCTCGAACCTCTGATGATGGAAATCTCTGGTGCATAAGTGGAATGATGTTTTCTTGCACTTTATCCCCCACTGGACGGATCTAATCAACATGTCGTCTCACGAGGGTTCCTTGAACATCAATGATGTAGTGGAGTACGCCATCCTGGTTTACAATGGTACCAAACTTCCATCTAGTATTAGCTGCTCTGTAAACTCTCACAGCCACTCGATCTCCAACATCAAATTTCCTATCTCGGAATTCGAAATTATCTCTTTGTAATTTATCCTGAATTTTTGTTTTCAATTCAGGTAAAAGTAAATCTATCCTGGTTCTAATGTCTCTTTTTAAGAATAACATGGCTGGACTAAAGTGTTGTAGTTACATTAGGAGCTTTTCGGTATTGCATTAAAAATGTACTTAATTTCTGCTGTATAGTACCTTCGTATTTATGCATAGCTCTTAATGATTGCTTTAAAGTAGCAACATAACGTTCTGCTTGTCCATTACTAGAAGGCTTGAAAGGTGCACTAGTTTTGTACCTAACTCCATTTTTATGCATAAATCGCTGAAATTCATAGGATGTAAACTGAGATCCATTATCGCTGACAAGTACCCTAGGTAATCCGAATCTTGCAAAACTATCTCGAAGACATTCGATGGTTTTCTTGGTTGTGGTTACCTTCATAGGGTATACTTCTAACCATTTGGAATGAGCGTCAACGATCAGAAAAAACGTGTGTTCAAAAATTGGTCAGCAAAATCTACATGAATACGTTCCCAGGGCATACTGGGATATTCCCAGTAATGAACTTTAGATTTTGGAGGATCAGCCTTATATCTAGCACAATCGACACAGTTTTTTTTGCGGCTTCTTCAATATCGTTATCTATATTTTCCAATAGACAAACGATCTAGCTATAGCCTTCATTTTTACTATTCCTAAGTGTCCAGCATGTAATTCTTCCAGAACGTCCTTCCGAAATTTCCTTGGAATACAGACCCTTTGTCCGTACATAATACAACCATCCTCAATGGTATACTGGGCTTCCCTCCCTTGCAAATCTTTACCTTCCCTTAAGGCTCTTAAGAGTGGACCCAGCTCAATATCTTTACCCGTCTCCCTGTCGTAACTCCTTAGAAGTAACCGGTAATGCTTCAATCTGTGACATCTGAAATATTGTGATGTCATCTTTAACTTCAAGCTCTTCGGGTGTTTTTGGTAAACGAGAAAGAAAGTCTGCATTTCCGTGTTCAATCGTTTTACGGAATATTATATCAAACTCAAATGACTGCAAAATGAGCGCATAATGTAAAAGTCGGGTAGCTGCCAACACTGGTAAACCTCTTTTTGAACCAAAAATAGCTATCAAAGGTTTGTGATCTGTTATCAAAGTGAATCTTCTACCTTTCAAATATAGATAAAACTTTCTTACTGCCCAAACTATTGAAAGCTTCTTTATCAATTTGGGAGTATTTTTCTCGGACCCAGATAAAGTTCTTGATGCGAACGCGATCGGACGTTCAGAGCCATCTGGATATACGTGTGACAGAACACAACCAATACCAACTGGAGATGCATCACTAGCTAAAGTTAAAGGTAGGCTAGGATCATAATGCACCAAAATTTTAGGTGAACAAATTTCCTTCTTTATTTGCTCAAAGGCAACCTGGCAATCCTTCGACCATAAAAATCTAACATTTTTTTTTTATTAAATTATTAAGAGGATTAGCAATAGTAGCTAAATTTTCACAAAATTTCCCGTAAAAATTAACTAACCCTAAGAAACTTTTACTTCATGAACATTTCGGGGTACAGGAGCATTTACAACGGCTGAGATCTTTTCGTCAGTTTTATGTAACCCTTTTGAATCGATTCTATGCCCAAGAAAATTTATTTCATTTTGGAAAAACTTACTTTTATTTAAATTTAGCCCGTGTTCTCTACATTTCTTAAAAAATTCCTCTAAAGCTGTAAAATGCGAAATTTCATCGCTCCCTGTTATTCTAGCATCATCCATAAAGACCCTGACTCCATCCATACCCTGAAATAGTCCGTCAACATAGCGCTGCCAAATAGCAGGTGCCCCATTTAATCCATACATAAGTCTTTTACAAATATATAATCCCTTGTGGGTATTTATAGTCATTAATTTCTGACTGTCGGGATGGACTTTCATTTGCCAATATGAATGCTTAAAATCTAATTTTGTAAATTGTTTTCCTCCATTTAAACTACCAAAAATTTCATCCAATCTTGGTAAAGGATGCTGAGGAACAATTAAATTTGGATTCAGGGTTATTGAATAATCAGCACATAGAGTCTTATACTACCATCGGATTTAACAACAGGGACTACTGGGGTTGCCCATTCAGAGCTGTCGACTTTTTCTATGATACCCTCTTTTTCAAGTCTGTCAATTTCGTTTTCAACTCTACCTTTGAGAGCAAAGGGTACTGTTCGAACCCTACAAAATATAGGTTTTACTCCATGTCTGAGTTTTAATTTAGCCTCAGAATTGTTTATTTCTCCTAATTTATCATCGAAAATATATCCTTATACTCTCTTAGAAGGTTATTTAAATTTTGTTCGGTTTTTGCTCTAAAAGCTTTAATAGCCGGCCAATCTAAATGAATTTTATAGAGCCATTCCCGACCCAGAATAGTATCTAAGTTTTCTTTCACAATGTATAAGTTCAAGTTTACTTTTTGATTTTTATGTTGTACCCTTACAGTAACATATCCCAATGGTATAATTGAATCTCCTTTATATGTTTTAAAAACAATATTTGTAGGTTTAATTTGTTTATTTGAAATTTTCCTGAAATTTCCAATACTCATTACACTAACCGCTCCCCCTCGTATCCAATTCCATAGAACAACTTTTGTTTTCAATTTTTAAATTTATCATAATTGAAGGTCGTTTTGGTTCTTCCTCGTGTAATATATAATCCTGAATTTTTAATTCGTATAGTGGAATTCTATTTCTATCTTCAACTTCATTTAATAGAGTTACCTGTTTTTGTTTAACCGATTTTCGCATTTGCCTTTTTAGATGCGAAGCATGCCTGTTTAATATGTGCCCAATTTTCCCACAGAAATTACATTTACTTGAAATAAATCTACAATTCTCTTTTGCATTGTTGGTACCTGTGCATCGTGAACAATATAATGTTTTCTTTCGGCTTTTTGTAAAATTTGATTTTTTATCCATGTGTTTTTTTAAAAGTTTGCATTGAATTTATTGCTCGGCCCATAATATCATTTGTCCCTTTAAAAGCTTTTCCCATAGCCAGTGCTATATTTAGCGTTTTCTCGAGATTAATATTATCTTCCTCAAATAATCGATCTAAAATCATTTTATCCCGCAAACCGCTTACAAATACGTCGCGTAACATAATATTCAACATATCTTTATCATAATCACAATTCATTGCTAGAACCCGAAGCTCGGCAATGTATGTACTAATACCTTCCCCTTCAGTCTGTTTTCTGTTTAAAAATTTGTGACGAGAAGGTATAATTAAAGGTTTTGGGGTCAAATGTTTCTTAAGGGCATCTTTTAATTTATCTAACGTTTGGTCGGAAGGAATGTCAGGTGCAAGCAAATTCTTTAGTAACTGGTACAATTTTGCACTAAGAGACGAAACAAAAACTTTAGCTCGATTTGCTATTGGTACATTCTGTACATCTAAGTAAGTTTCGAATCTTTCAATGAAACTATCGACATTTTCATTTTCTTCAAATTTGTCAAATTGTACAGTTACTTATGACTATGAGAATCGTCTCTAATTTGCAGCGCTCGAATCAAATCTTGATTCTGCCGGAGTAAGTCTGCAATTTGCTGTTCCATGGTTCCTTCCGATTAAAGAGAGAGAAAAAATTTCCTTTACCTTGAGCAGTTTTCAGGCAATGCCTTATCCAAAAGAATCTCCAATATATTCCATCCTCGTCGCCAACTATTGTGTTGTGTGAGTTCAAACTATAATTAGATGCACATTTGAACGACTTCCTTTAAATATTATTTTAATATATATCTACTTCACTGTACAACACATTACTAATTACCGATACAATTTCATAGTTGCGTGTTATTTATATACAATCCTCCACTCAGTCACAGTTAAGTCTTTAACTGGTTACAGTTAAATATACCACAGTAGCTCAGACCTCTGTACAGAGGCTCAACTAGAATTTCTGAAACAGACAACTTAAAAGTGGGTTTATCCATGTTTTACGACAACAGTGAAGATAAATTTTAAGAAAAAAACGCCGATAATTATTTCAATGAGTTATAACTCTGAAAATAATGTGAATTTTTCAGAAATCATAGCTCAGTCTCAGTACAGAGATTTGAATTAGAGAAGGAAAATTATTATTATAATAGAAGAATTTTTCACAAAAGGAAAACATTTTGATAATGGGTTATTCTAAGTTAATTTTTCGCCGAAATATTGTATTTAAGTAATTTTTTTGGCAAAATGTTCTTAAAACAGTTTTATATATGTATTCTAATCTAAGTGGCACTAAATATCATAAAAATTATCCATTTATACGCTTTTTTAAAGTCACGGTTTTGAACGTAGTTGGATACCTTAACACCCTCTCTGCTTTAAAATTCTCTAAATTCAATAATCTTAATATTTATACTTCGCTTTAAGCAAAATGCCTTTTGATGTATTTTTTTTCTATTCATTGAAAGTTATTTGAAATAATGAATTTTTTTTATTAAAAAAATTGCATAAAAAACTACACTTACTCGATAGCTTTTCATTTTGTTGGTTGTTAGAATAGAGAACAGGGCTTCTTTCCATCGATCGCCTTGCGTTTTCCTGTGTGAAAAGTACTCCTTTATATCTGAAGAATTGTAAATGTTGTGTACTGTGACCTTAAGGTCATCGGTGTCTGCGCCATACATGTAATAGAAGAATCTAAGGCAGTAAGATCCATCGAGAACAATTGTTTCCAGTTTTACTTCTTCTGGATTCGCTGCTGTCATGTTTACAAGCAAGTAAGTGCCATTTGCTAGAAAAAGAGAGTAATAGGATTGGAATTATGTAACTTTAAGGGGATCCATCAGTAAATTTAAAATATTTGAATTTTAAAATAATTTGAGAAAAAGTATAATTTCGTAATTTCTGCCTCCTATAAAAATTTTCTCTGGTGTCTAAAATCCATCAAGGGCATTTCTATAGTGTGGAAATGCAATAGTCTATAGGATTACAATAACAGTTTAATGTGAATGAATTATATCCGTGAATCTCTCATTATAATTCTTTCCACGTCGAATTTTAATACATGTAAATATTTTTTTAAAAAATTTTTCCTATTAATTGTGCCTGAACTACCTGTATATCAATGTCCAGCAAACACTAACTGGATAACAAGTCACGAAATTATGTAACAAAAATATAAACTACCCTTATACAAATTTTGAGTTTTACTTTCTTTTTATATTTACGCAATAATTAAATTATGAAAATAAGTTGTTTTCCCCTTTCCAGTATCATGCAACTGTATGCATACAATATGTAACACTCTTCTTGTCATAAGTAATTCCTTTATTTTATTAGGTGCACTTAAAACCCAGAAAAGCTGATACACCTGCTTAATATCATGCAGAGCATCTACTAGCATAAATAGATTCTGGAATACGACATAACATGAGAACAATTATGTCTGAAGGCATCTTGGAGGCAATATGTGCCATGAAACTTGCAGAGTAGCCCACAAATTTAATAGGAAAGCGGGTAGTGAGATATCTTCTGAGTAACTCATTGCATGGCATCAGAGATATGCACAATAATGCTCATGTCTAGTGATTTATGTGGGTTAGAGAAGCCTCTAAATTAAGAAGAGTGTTTCTAGAATCATTCAATAGCAACTCTCGACGTGTAGAGTTCGCCTTGTTCTTTTGGAATTGTTTAAATCCATCGGAGTGTGCAACTGACATGAATAAATGTAAGTGCTAATTGCACAGGATGCTTATGTATCTACCATCTGTTAAAGTAGTCTATAAATGTGTATGGATCATTTTACCCAACAAACCTTCACACTTCTTATATCATAGCTTAGGCTTCAACTAATTTAGAAGTTATTTTAAAAAATATAGGACTTGTGGATTAATGTATATAAACTTGTCACCCCGTACCCATACATGGCCATTCATTCGATACCATCAAGAACAAGACTCATCAGACCAAGCAATGTCTTTCCAGTCATCAGTAACGCGATGAAGGTGTTGGTGGGATTATGAAAAGTGTAAATCTTTGTACTTTGCAATACGCTAGTGGGCCAGCTACTTCAAAAGCCGAAGCCAAAACAAGGATATTTTGAATAATTCACCGATGACACTTATTGAGCCCCGCCACTATAATCTGTGGTAATTTGAGTAAATGTCTTATGTTTATTTAATTTAAAGATTCTCGTCAATCATTGATGGTCCCTTTCTTTCTAGATTTTTCACCCAGACGTAATGGAAGATTTTAGGTTCGGCCGGATACCCGTTATTCGTTAAATTGCCATACACATAAATCCCAATTTCCTCTCTACCTTGGAGAGCCTGATCCCCATCACTTGAGTACCGAATATAACCAAAGCCACCTTGAAGGAACAGGTCGCGACAGCGTTTTGATGACTTCACGAAAGGAGGGAATGCTATACTACTCGCAGTGACTGACAGGCTTACAACAATACAAAGCTTACGACAATTATTTCTTTTCAGGTCGTAGACTAATATGTCCACATATATATTGATTATTTTTTATAATTCTCATTTAAAATATTTTCAGAAGAAAGTTATGTATTATTATTTCGAAAGATGTCTTATATTTTCCTGGGAAAAGGGGAAAATATCCCTCATGATAAGCTCAGAACAATATCAGAAACATCTAAGTAAAAACTGACTCAATATAAAATATATATTTTCTCTCAATCAGATAAAATAAAAATAAATATTTATTTTCAAAGAAAATATGAAAAGTAACGCATTAGATGCATATTAATAAAAAAAACATACGAATTTAGAAAAGTTTTGCAGTAATTAATGAACCATAATAAAGGATAAATGTATGCAAAAAATATATCCAAATCCAAAATTCATGCAAAACTAAAAGCAAATATATAATGCAATTCATGTAAAAATATATACAAAAATAGAAATGAAACAACAATTTTAGATACCAAAATAGTTATACAGCAAAAATAGATTCTATATTATACGTTAGAAAAGAATACTTTACCTATAAATCGGACAGCAAAAAACCTTTTCCTAAAATATGTAACATTAATGAGACATGCACTGATTTCTTTCAAGTTTTGAATCATTTGCATTTGTAATGATATTATTCAAACCAATTTTTACATTATTTTTATGCGTTACAAATATACACTACGCCAAGGTAAAAATATCTAAAAATTAAACAAAATTTGTTTAATTTACATTTGTTTACATTACATTTTTTTTTTACATTTAACATACTTCGAATGCTAAAATCTTCAATAAAATGATTTAGAAGAATAATGTAAATAAATAGAATTTTTCTTTAAGTAATAGTTATGTGTGAACTATTAAACATGTGCATAAAATCTATATAGTATAAAAACTGAAGTATATAAGGAAGTACATGCACATTGAATAATATATCAATCTATAATTGAATATTTAAGGTATCCGACTACTTGCGACAACTTTAAAAAATGGAGATATGAATATTTTTTGTAATTTTTATCTTTATTTAGTACATTTAAAAAAAAAGGTTAAAGAGAAAAATAAATTATTACTACTAAAATAGGGAAAAATGAGTAAAAATTACATAAACGGGGCCCGTTCCGTACAAATAGTAAATGAACAAATTCTCAATTTTTCAATTTCGATGTATTACTTTACTATTCTTTTTTGAAATGACATTCAGGGTAGGAGATGTTTTAATTTTTACAAAACTAGACCACTTTATCTTAGTTATTATATGAAAATGCTTAAAAAAACAGTAATTATATTCACACAAAGAACTATTGATTTTGTAATAAAACAGTTATTGGTAAATCTGATAGTTAAAACAATTCTACTGTTAAACAGAACATACACAAAAAATGTTAGTAAAATATTTTAAAAACTTTTTTAACAATCGCTGTACCCATTTGAGCTTTTCGGAAAATACAGATTTGGAATAAAACGCATTTTAAAGTTTGACATCTTATGTAAAGTTGTGACATCTGCTTTTAATAAAACGCTTGCAGTTTTTGTCCTAGTGAATGACAAATAAAAAAACTTGATATTTTTATAAAACTAATAAAATGGCCCATAAAATAAAATCATAAATAATTCATTTTTTTAAAAAATTATTATTTTAGGGTAATCGGATACCTTAAATAAATAAAAGGGAAATATAAAAGTGTTCCTTTGTTTTTGTAAATAAGATAATTGGCAATCAACTTTAAGAAATCTCGATTCTAATGTTTTCGATATTAACAAGTTAAAAATGAAATGGTGTGTTGAAATATAACTTTCATAACAACACACATTTGCGGGCATTTTTAAATCTCTTCTATCCAGAAGTCTCAAATGTTTTGTTCTGCATTTTCTGAATTAAAATTAATCACTTTATCTGAAACAAATATACATTTGCAATCGGAGCATGCGAATTTTATATTATGCGCGCATAAACCGTAATGTACATCAACGCTTTATACTGAGCATTATTGTACATTAGTTCTATTGGGATATCCTCTTATTTATTTGAAAAGTTTAATATTTTGTTGTGTGTGTGAAATCCTTAATACCTACTTAATCATTAAATATCTATCCTGAATGATTTAAAATTAAATTTTTCAGTGAAATAGTACCATATTTATCCGAATGCAAAGATAGCACGCTTTTAACGCGCAATTATTTTTTACCTTACAAAATTTCCTACATTACAAATTTAAACATAATTTTCTTAAGGGTGAATAGCCATAACATGATGAACAGAATTAATAAAGCAGATTTCCTCTAAAACATTTACCGTATTAAGAATATTAAGCAATTCAATTAAATATGCTAATCAATATGTTATCTCATCAAATAAGATGGACAGCCGGGAAAATGAAAGGATATATATTTTATTAAATGAACAGTTGTGGACATAACAGTAACAAGGCATTACTATAAAATGTGTGAGTTTTAGGTTGTATTATTAATAAAACTTATAATATTTTTAAGATAATAGGTGTTGCTAGAGTGCCTAAGGAGTGAGGTGTAATCTCATGTGTCGTCCTCTTTACTCATCGATGTTTCGAAATTGCGAAGTGTATTGGTAAAAAACCTAATGTTGCCTAGAACTCAAACAGTCTTGCAACAGGAGGGTCAGATCCTACTGTTCCCATTCCAGTATACGTGTCCTTTGCGCGCTGAGGTACATGAGCAGATGTCCTAATCAGGTGGTCAGTCTGAAGCGAAACCCTTAATGTTTTAGTTCTCATGCAAGCTTGCTACTCATTTATCGACCCACTGAAGGGATGAAAGGTTGAGTCAACCTTGCCCAATCCGGGAATAGAACTCGGACCTTTGATATGGAAGCACGATACACTACCACTCGACCACTGGGCCTCTGTTGCTTAGAAAAGTGAGCTTAATAAACAATAAACCAACAATGTAGTTGAAATTTAAAAAAACTAAAAGCTTCTATTTTTTCTTATTGTTCTTGGATCTCGATTCAGTTTTCAAAAGTTTTACCTGTTTCTAATGTGTGATCCACCGATGGCCCAATATCAGTTGAAATCTTTTTGCCTTGAAAAAATTTCCAGTTTTCCCAGTTATAAGGGGAATTCCTTAAGAAAGGACACAATCCATTTTCAAAATTGCAACTGTAGTTCCTTTTAGAAGCTGTAAAAAAATGTTTTCTTTCGAGTTTTAGCTGTAGATAGAAAATGACAATTAAAAGAGAAACATTTAAAATTTAGTAAAATGAAATGAAGGGGTGTGTGTGTGTGTGAAACTTGGCTACAGTTTTTAACTATTCTGTAAAAGAATTCTTTTAAAGCCTTCAAAAACATTTTAATAGAAAACTGTTTAATATTAGGATAAGTTCATGCAAATAATTCTCAAAAAACTTTTGTGTCAAAAATGAATGCTATTTTCAGTTATATATAAAATGTTCAAGGTCTTATTTCAATTAGAAGCTTGGTTCGGTTAAGGGTGTCCCAAAAATGGTGTAAAATCTCTGCACAGCCAAATTCCTCGTTGGGAGAACATAAAAAAGTTTCTATTTGTAAAATCTATAGCTTACGAGAGAAATTCTAAAGGTAAAGTATACCGATGAAAGTAAAAAATATTTATTGGACACAAAAACAGCAGTTTTTACAAGTATTTATAAAAGCTGATATTCAAAGTGTTCACCGTGCATATCAAGGCATGCTTAAGGGTGCAAATCACAGCAGCGTAGTGTCTACCAAAGCACAAGCAGCATGCAGACAAGCAATGCAGCTTGCTTCTGTAGTCTCGCATAGCATCTTGATACCCTAAT
Source organism: Trichonephila clavipes (assembly GCA_019973935.1). Classification (NCBI taxonomy): domain Eukaryota; kingdom Metazoa; phylum Arthropoda; class Arachnida; order Araneae; family Nephilidae; genus Trichonephila; species Trichonephila clavipes. Next base: position 133,573 of record BMAU01021321.1, read on the forward strand.
TCCTGAGATTACCCCACAGAAAAAAATTCAACGCAGTGAGATCTGGGGATCGTGAAGGCTCCTTGCCTTCACCAAACCTTCCTGTGGCCAGGGTATGCCGTATCCAGCCAATCACGTACAGGAGCACAGAAATGTGCAGAAGCCCTATCATGAACCACCATGCGTCACCATTCATTCATCATTATTTGCCGTATTTTTCTCGTAAACGTTTACCAGTTGTGGTATATTTAACTGCAACCAGTTAAAGACTGTTAACTGTGACTGAGTGGAGGATTGTATATAAATACCACGCAACTATGAGAAATGATCTGTAGTTAGTAATGTGTTGTACTGCGAAGTAAAATAGTTATTAAACTAATATAAATACGTAAATGTCCATCTAATTATAGTTGAAACTCACACAACACAATACCAGTAAAGTTTTTTGAACATGTATTATGCACTTCCAATGAGGAATCTGGCTGGGCGGAGTTTGCTATTTTGGGGACACCCTGTATACATATTTATATATACCTCAAGCTCAAACTGCTAGCAATAGTGTTTGGCCTATTCATACTTACATTGTTATAAATATATATATATATATATATATAAATATACTAATAATAACGACTAATATATTTTTAGATATAGTAATGACTTAATTATTCTTGATAAAAATAGTAATTTTAACTCCAATTTAATTTGTATCCTAATTATTTAAACCTTTTTAAAAATGACAATGATACTTTTAAAAATGGTTACTTAGATGCATCATAGTAAAAAAGAGAAGTTTTGAATTTTAATATTATTTACTTACTACATATTAAGTAAGGAGATTGTCCCTCATATTTTAGTCGACATATATTTGAGAGCAAATTTTTTCTTGTATGAAGATCAACAATGGTAATACAGATGCAATTTTGCTAATAAAAACTTGCAGGCTGTGAGGAGAATTTCAAGTGATTTAAATACATATAAAGTAATAGAGGGTAGATTTGTCTCATTAAATTAATTCTAAAAACTAAATGTGTTAGCAGCTATAGATAATATGAAATTAGCATAATAAGTATTTTTTTTAAAAGCTGCCTTATTTCATTTAAATTATATTTATTATTTTTTATAATGAATACAATCATTTTGAAAAGGTGCGGCTCTCTTTATTCTCCTCTCCCTCAATGTAGCCCGGGAGCCAAAACAAGTTGTCCACCCTCGATCTAGAACTTTCTGGTCCCGTTAATTTGATAAACTGGTTCATCTGATCTCAGAATATTACGATGTAATAAGGGACAGATATACTTAACTTCTAAATGTGACAACTTATTAAACCGATTAGTTTCCCCCTTTTCCCCGAAAATGAAATAGCAGATAAGTCAGAACGTTACTTGGAATAGTTGCATTTAAAGATAATATTCTCGTGTTTGTAAATAGTAGAAATGATTCAGATAGTCATTTTTTTATGCAATAGTGCATTAATTACTATTTGATGAAAGGTTCCTGTATTCCATTGTGCTTCCAGGTACTAAGTTTGGAATACATTCGTGTATCCTGTTAGTTTTGGGATAGTTAAATCATTCCCAGTCTTATGCAAAATAAACAGTTGAATACAGATGAGAAGCCCATTTAAAATGTACACAAAACTTAAGCATACAGTAAAAAGCAAGAAACATTGAAAAATATTATGGTAAAATACAAATTCAACTTATATGTTTTTAAGGAATCCGACTACGTTCGGAACCATGATTTTGAAAAAGCGTATAAATGGATAATATCTATGATATTTAGTGTCACTTAAATTAGAACATGTATATAAAATTGTTTTAACAATATTATTACAATAAAAAATTGCTTAAGCACAATATTTTGACAAAAAATGAACACAGAATGACCCATTTTCAAAATGTTCTCCTTTTGTGAAAAATGCTTTTAATATAATAATATTTTGCCTGCATATAGTTCAGACCTCTGTACAGAGGCTCAACTAGAAGTTTTGAAATATTTAGCTTAGAAGTGGGTTTATCCATGTTTTACGACAACAGAAGGGAGAAATTTTAAGAAAAAGTAGGCCGATAATTATTTCAAATGGTTGTAACTCTGAAAATAACGTGAATTTTTCAAAACTCATAGTTGAGGCTCTGTACAGAGGTCTGAGTTATATACAGACAAAATATTATTATAATAGAAGCATTTTTCACAAAAGGAGAACATTTTGAAAAAGGGTTATTCTAAGTTACTTTTTGAGAAATATTGTACTTAAATAATTGATCTTGCCAAATGTCCTTAAAACAATTTTGTACATGTATTCTAATCTAAGTGACACTAAATATCATTAAAATTATCCATTTATGCGCTTTTTTAAAATCATGGTTTCGAACGTAGTCGGATACTTTAAAGAAGAACCAAAAATTCACAGAGAAATAACAAAGAAATACTCACAGAAATATTGGATCTATTGTTTTATGTATATGTTACTGTTAAAGTGTACAACTCAGTTATTTCAAAGAATAGCTAGGTATTCCATGAAATATCTAGATCCTTCCTGTAAAGTATATCACAGATGGAACATTTCTCACTTTAGGTACTTATTCATTAAAATAACTAGGTATTCCAAAGATAGACCGTCAAAGTGAAAAATAAATCATTTCAAGGATATTTTATATAAATTAATTGATCATTAATAGCAAAAATCTTTCAAACCAACCATTTTATCCCTTTTGCACATGAATAATACATAAAAAATAAGGGAAAGCAGATGATATAATATATTATTGATCATATTGCTAACGTTACTTAAACTAAAAGGAGAAAAAGAATATGTTGCAAAAATAGATTATATTTAAATGTTATCAACAAAAATATATGCTGAAAGGAAATCTGTTGCTTCATGAAAACGTTGTGTAAAATGTTTAATACAAAAATGAAAAAGAATATTAAGTTGTAAATTTCATGAGATATACTTTTATTTTACTTTTCATTATTTATTAGAACAAGGATTTCTGTGCTGACACTTTGGATTGTGCTGTTCATTATTTTTGAAACAAGCACACTTTTTTACTACTACACATTTTTTTTACACGAGCACTCTTTAAATCCTTGTCCAGTATCGTAACTTTGAGCTGTTGTAACAGTTCGAAGCCTTATATCCATATTTAGAGCTTCTTTAATGGACATTAATTCTCTCTGTCATATACTGAATTGATATCCGGAGTACAATCGTTTTATTCGGCCATCTCCAGTTTCTAATCGAAAAACTCCTTCCAAAAGCATCTAGAACCAGTTCAAAGAACTTTCGAGTGTAGTATTTCATATTTAAACGATTAAGTAATCGTTATTCTGTAGAATACCTACTTAAATCCTAGAGAATTCAAAAATTTTATATTCTTTAACTGACTTGTATAGTTATTTCCTGAAATACTTAGTTATTCTATAAAATAACCGGTTTCACACTTTAACTGTAACATATATATATATATATATATATATATATATATATATATATATATATATATATATATATATATATATGGGATTATGGTACAGTTCTAGGGGTATTCAATGATCACACTCTCGTTTGTTTCTAATCTAACGTTTAATGCTGGACAAAACACACAGTTCTACTCAATACGACAGATGTTAAACACATATAATACAGTATCTACAATTCGATTAAGCCCCGGATCATCGACCTGCGCGTCTAGAGTCCGCTCGCTGAATCTTAATCTTCACACTAATACTGAGGTACAGGAGTGTTGAGAGTGACCTACGCGTCTCTCTCGTGAACAACGGATTGGTGGGTCCCTACTCGGCCACCGTTCTCGTCACTCTCCCTTCAGCCCCGGATCATCGACCTCCAACGTCTAGCGTCCGCTCGCTGAAATCCTCTCTCCTTCGTTAAGAGAACAGGGACATCATATACTTTCAAATAATCGATTTTTCAATTTTAGTTCTAAAAAATAATGTATAATACTTATATGTATAATAATGTATAATACTTAATCTAAAAATGTATAATACTTATATGTTTGTTGATAAAATAGCCCTAAAATATGAAAAATAAAAATGTAAATAAATGACCACGCACCTTTTGACACGCCCCTTTGAACTTTAAATATGTAGTTTCCCCTGTGTTTTATCTATATTAACTTTTGATTGTTTTTTCGTTTGAATGTTAACCCCGCTACTTTTTAGCCACGCTTGTGCGTGAGCTATTGTTCCAAGCTGTGTGACAAAATTTCTTACTTTAAATTTCGGTTTATGGCAATGTTTTGAACCGAGTTCGTCTATTCCGAAGTTTCTTGTGGCATACAACTACTTAATTTTACATTAATTTTCGTAAGAAATATTTATTTTTTACTTATAATTATTAATATTCATAAGATTTTAAAAGTATCTTAACTTTTTTAAACGAGTAATTATGCCAAGAATAAAAAAATTTGGCAGAAGGAAGTATAGTAGGGTAAAATCCTAGGAGGACCCACTGCTGTTTTTGGCGCCAAAAGTTTTTCGCCAAAAAGCGCCAAATTGAAGGTTTTAAAAAGGCGTCAATGACGAAAAACTCTTGGGAAGCGCATGTGTCAGCGGGAGGGGAGAAGGGGGATGAAATGGGCGTTTCGCAAAGATGAAATCGAATAAATACATTAAATTAATCATTATATAAAGAAAAAACGGAGAAAGCAATGAAATTCATTTTTAAAAAGCATTCTAAAACCAGTGAGTACAACATGATTTACATTTCTAAATAAGAACGAAAGGGGCGTTTCGCAAAGATAAAATCGAAGAAATACATGAAATCAATCATTTTAAAAAATGTTAAAAAGCACTTACCTTACGCTTGCATTTCGTCATGATCTGTTGGTGGATACACCCTTGCGATGGATGCAAGGAATTTATGAAAATTCTCATTCACCAACTTGTGATCGTTAGATCGCCGCCACATGTCTTATTAACTTTGTCATATTCTTATTAACTTTCAAGTCATTCACCACGAACGCATTCATGCTCTTGCCAAACCAATATCTCGCCAAATGCAAGATAATAGTTATAGCAAGTTTGCTTTCGCTAAACCAAGTGCCCTTTCTCACACTCCGAACGACGTCGTGGCGATTATCTTTTGACTGGTTGCGGCAACGCCACTCGTAGCCGTCAACCTTTCGCTTTGCAAACGCATATTTTTTTACACCTCCGACATTCATAACGAGAAGGCCTTCAGTCGCATTGCGCTCAAGCTACTTTTTCAATCAAGCTTCTTTTTATCCCTCTGATTTCTCTTTTAGTAAGTTTTGCTTACATATTACACATGTCCTTACGTATTGGGGATCTTACGGTATTAAATGTGTTGATTTGGAAAAACTTTTGTACAAAGTTATATTGAAAAAACCGTCTCGTCCTTAATTTTTGCACACCAGTGTAGCTTGCCTTATGGCTGACAAATTTTCCCGAGTTGTTTTGAACAGCCAAAACATAGTAACTTTGCAATTTGTTTATTTCAGCATCTGTCAAGCCATTACGGCATCCTAGAGATTTTTTTGTCTTTAAGCTTTCTGTCTTTTAATTTTAATGTTTTAAGGCCTTAAGTCATGTCCCCATCTTTTTCTCAACATGATTAACACATTCTAATTGTTCAATATTGACATATCTTAGATTCTAAAACTGATTTCTATGCTTTAGAGTTCCTATATAGTCCAAATATTGTGTATATCGTAAATTGTGTAATGCCTGCGAGTGATGAGAGATACAAAAAAAAAAGTGCACCTCTTCAACTTCCATTCCCCTACTATTTTCAATGTAACTTGCCGAACACTCATTGCTATGTACATCGCTGTTAAAATTACACATACATTTCTGCGATAATATTTTAGCATCAACAACTTTCCCAGTGTCCAAACTAACTGCCGTAACAACACCATTTAGAAATATATAGCTTATATTTAGCCAGGTACCATTGATAGCCACTGGTACATTTGGTTATCCATTATTAAATATTGTTTCGGCAGCAGCTAAAGCCATAGACACTTTGGTTACTTTCTCTGTCACCACATTATTTAATGTATGCATGGAATCACAAAACCACTATGGTGTAAGGGACGGTAAAATCCTAGGAGGACCCACTGCTGTTTTTGGCGCCAAAAATTTTTTCTTAAAAAGCGCCAAATTGAAGGTTTTCAAAAAGGCGTCAATAACGAAAAACTCTTGGGAAGCGCATGCATCAGCGGGGAAATGGGGGATGAAATGGGCGTTTCGCAAAAGATGAAATCGAATAAATACATTAAATTAATCATTATATAATAAAGAAAAGGAGAAAGCAATGAAATTCATTTTAAAAAAGCATTCTAAAACCAGTGTGTACAGCATGATTTACATTTTTAAAAAGGACTAAAGGGGCGTTTCGCAAAGATAAAATCGAAGAAATACATGAAATCAATCATTTTAAAAAATGTTAAAAGCACTTACCTTACGCTTGCATTTCTTCATGACCTGTTGGTGGATACACCCTTGCGATGGATGCAAGGAATTTGAAAAATTCTCATTCACCAACTTGTGATCGTTAGATCGCCGCCACATGTCTTATTAACTTTGTCATATTCTTATTAACTTTCAAGTCATTCACCACGAACGCATTCATGCTCTTGCCAAACCAATATCTCGTCAAACGCAAGATAATAGTTATAGCAAGTTCGCTTTCGCTAAACCAAGTGCCCTTTCTCACACTCCGAACGACGTCGTGGCGATTATCTTTCGACTGGTTGCGGCAACGCCATTCGTAGCCGTCAACCGTCCCCTTTCGCTTTTGCAAACGCATATTTTTTACACCTCGGACATTCATAACGAGAAGCAATTATATTAGCTTTCATACACCATTCTAACGTCTCTTTCTTCCCCTATGTGCCCAGGAGCACAAAGAAACCTATCGTAGCCTCACTTTCAAGTAATTTCCTTTCACACGCCATTCTTAACTTCAACCGGTGGAGAGCAAACCTTCTCCAGCAAAGTCAAATGTCAAAATGGCGTTTTTTTCGGAAAAAGGCGAAAAATGTTGCACTTTTTTAGGGTTGCCATTTTTCGGTGATTTGAAAATCAAATGTTTTTGATGAAATGGAAGGGTTACCATATTGTAACCTTTATCGCTCAAAATTTGGTGACAAAAATTTGGCGACCAAAAGTGGGTCCTCTAGGATTCAACCGGAGAAAAATTAAAATACCGGATTTACTAAAAGAACAAGATTCACAAAATGTAAACATAGTCGTTGAACTGGATTTATTATCTTTCCTTATGAAAAATTTCTTATGTTGTAAATATTGCTGTTCTTCAGAGAAAATTGAGCTGAGAGAACATTTAAAAAGTCTTAGAAGTTTAGCTGTGAGTTTGGAAATAAATTGTCACAACTGTGGAGAATCGACGAGCACAATGTCATCAAAAATATCAAATAAATGTTATAATGTTAACCTAAGATTGACATATGGAATGAGAGCTATTGGAAAAGGTGGAGCCGCTGCTCGAATATTCTGTGGGCTCATGAATTTGCCTCCACCACCTGCAAAGTTTGAACGCCATAATTCTTTGTTTTTAAATGTTTTAAAAACAATTAGTGAAAGACTCCATGAATGCAGCTGTTCACGAAGCAGTCATAGCGAATGATAATAATTCAAATATAGCTGTGGCTGTGGATGGCACATGGCATAAAAGAGGCTATTCTTCATTGAATGGAGTTGTATGTGCTACGTCTCTGTTGAGAACGGAAAGGTTATCGACTTCGAAGCTCTCACAAAATATTGTTCTTCATGTAAGGGAAAAAAAAAAAAACCATGTGAAAAATTACGAAGGATTCAGTGGGGGATGGAATGTCGGGGTGTATTAAGTATATTTCAGCGATCTGAAACATCACGAAAAGCATGTTATACGCAGTATCTTGGTGATGGGGACTCAAAGGATTTCTTACTATAAAAGAAGCAAAAGTATATGGTGACACAGAAGTTGAAAAATTAGAATTTGTTGGCCATGTGCAAAAGCGTATGGGCACAAGGCTGAGAAACATTCTAAAAATGAGCAAAGGCATTAAGCTATCAGATGGGAAAAATATTTCGGGACGTGGACGGCTAACGCTTAAAGAAGTGGACTCAATCCAACATTATTATGGGCTAGCAATCCGTAAAAATTTGTCATCTGTAGAGGACATGAAAAGAGCCATATGGGCTATTTATTTTCATAAACTAAGTACTGAGGATAATCCTCAACACGCTTTGTGTCCTCTTGGTGAGGATGGCTGGTGCGGTTATAACCGTAGCATTGTTACGGGGGAATTTTATATTCACAAGCATTCTTTACCTGAGTCAATTTTATTGAAAGTGAAAAAAGTGTTTCGGGATCTCACAGAGAAGGACTTATTGAAAAAGTGCCTTCATGGAAGAACACAAAATCCCAATGAAAGTTTTAACAAATGTATTTGGGAGCGAATTCCTAAAACAGTTTTTTGTTGACATTGAAACTTTGAAATTTGGAGTTATGGATGCTGTAATTTGTTTTAATGATGGATATGTAAGTAGGATAAAAGTCTTTGAAGCTCTGGGCATTAAACCAGGATACAACACGGAACGTGCCTTACTTATAATTGATAACAAACGAATTTTTGAGGCTGAACGTATAGTAAATAAAGTGTCATTGAAAGCCAGAAATAAAGGTCTTTAAAAGGAAAATGGATAAACATAATTTAGATGAAGAAAATTAATACCAAGCAGGGAAATATTAATCAAATCTATAATGTAAGGATAAGTTTTTGGTAAGTTTTATTATATTTTTTCTCGAATGTTTAATATTTTTAAATTTAGGTACACTTTAAAAAACTATTGTAGCATATTGTTTGAAACCTTTTATATAGCTAAACAGTATACATGTGCATACAATGAACAAAATATCTTTTAGTATGTGTCTAATTTTTGAAAATTGATTTTATATGTAAAAAAAGAAAATTAAGATTTTCCTAATTTTAAGGTTTTATGATTATTATTAAGAAATTATGCAATTATATATATATATATATATATATATATATATATATATATATATATATATATAAATTATTTAAAAAACATATTCATTATGTTTAATATGTTACTTTATATGTATTTGTAATTTTTTTTTTTGTATATTCAAAGAATATTTTTGTAAGAAATGGTACCTATACATGAAAATATGTATTACAAGATCTCGAAAATTATGTTCATGTTAACTAAAACAAAGGGAAAAAAACATATGAATTTAAAATTACTTTTGCAACTCTAGAAAATGGTTAAGGATTATTATTAGTCATATAAAAATAGGCAAGGAAATACTAATTAAGTATATAATATGTGAAAATATTGTTTTTTTAGTTTTTAACTTTTTCTCAAAAGCATATTTTTGCATTTAGGTACATTTTTTAAAAAAAAACTATTGCACTATATAATTCCTGATTTTTATACTTCTATACAAGATGCCTATGCATATAGTGAACCTAATTTTTTTTTTCTATTAAAATAGTGCCTAATTTTTTTAAAAATTGTTTTATGCATAAAAAAGCAGAAAAATAAAAAAATTTCAAATTTCAAAGTTTCATAATTTTTTAAAGAAACTATACTAAAGTTTTACTAAAAAAAGGGCTTCACTGTATTTTATGTATTGTTTTATATATGTGTAAGAAATATTTTGCATAAAATGGATACTTTTTTAAAAAATGGTACCTAAACATAAGTATATATTACGAGTTCTCAAAAATTATGTATTACTTAAATTAAGTAGTAAAAAAAAACTTTTGGAGTAAAAAGTTTATTTTTGTAGTTCTACAGAATAATTAAATTATCTTTATTATAGACATAAAAAAATCTAAGCTCTATTGGAAATTTTAAATGATATATGTCTCATAAACAAAGGGTCTTAATTTTGGCATTTTACTCTTTCGAGCATGTCCTGGTTCGCTTATCTCCTGGTGGCTGCCTTGACAGCGCCCTCCATAAAATGTTCATGTGGAAATTTCCCACACACACATATATATATATATATATATATATATATATATATATATATATATATATATATATATATATATATATATATGCCACAGTTATATATGTATCCCAGTATTTTTCCGTGATGAACTCGGCCGCGGTAGCCGAGTGGTATAGGTATCGGATCGTGGCTGGCTTTGTCACGAGTTCGAGCCCAGTACCACTAAAGACCCACCGTGTAGGACAGCGATGCACGCTAAATCTGTCGAGAGTTTAAACGTCCTCCCGTAGGTGTGGTGTGGTAGTTAGGAGAGGGGGCGCCAGCTCAGGTGTCGTCCACGTCACTTGACCATGGTTACGTGGTCCGTCGCCAAAGGCCCTCGTGTAGCTGAACAGTGCGACGTTAATATTCACTCACTCACTCCGCAATTACTTAACCGATTATAATATAATTTTGCATATTGTGTGTCATTTCATCCAACTTAAAATGTAGGCTAGTCTTCATCAAAATTAATGGCATCATTATTTTATTTACTGCCGGAAATGAGTAGAATCCGGGAAAAGGGAACTATCGCAAAATATCGAAATGCATGTGTGCCTGCAGAAGCGGATTTTGTAGATCAAGGTGCATGAAAAGTTAGTGCCTGGTGTATTTCGCCGCGTGGAATCCGAATTTTGAATTGAATTCCAAAATACCCGTAACTTTGCCGGATAATCCCGACGACCTTAGTTTAAACACACCTAGGCAGGACCTTACCTTAAAGTCCTTGGAGCGCCATAACGTGGTCCCTGACGTATTTTGAGCCAAGCAATCTCAATCTGATATCCGAAAAGAGAAATTGTCGTAACTTTGCCGGATATTTCGGGCACGATCGTCTATTACGCAGGCCGTGACAGTAACTTTCTCCAAAAGTCTTGGGGTAGAAAAAGTACATTTTTGATCATTTTTGGGATGGTGAACGAGAATCTGAGATCGGATATTAGGAATTCCCATAACTTTGCCGGAAAATGCAGGAGGACCGTAATGTTTCTTTCCATCGGCTGAACTTGCTGGCTCAGGGGAGCCTAATGTAGTCCCCAGTTGCGTCTAGGGGTTGGAAACCAGATATCAGATTTCGGAAACTCTCATAAGTTAGCAGGGTATTGCCAGAATTATATGAAATGGCTTCTCATTCGAATCCCGCTTACGATTTTTCATTCTCTCTAGCGACTGAATTTACACGTGTTGGGGCATTGAAAATCAGTCCTGTGTGCGTTTCGGAGCGGGGAATGAGAATCTGAAATTGGATTTTAGGAGTTTTGTTAATTTTACCGAATAATGCCGGACGACCGTAATATGCTTGGAAAGCGGAGTTGGTCTAACTTGCAGAAGAAGATATACAAAAAGTGGATCTCTGTCGTATTTTGAGACGGCCGATCCGAATATTCAATCCAATTCGAGAAATTCCCGTTAATGAGTCAAATAATGCCAGAAGAACGTATTTTTAAGAGTACCATGGAATGGACTTACCTTAACATTTTTGCAGTGTGCAAAGTGCGCTTCTGATGTTTTTCTGGGTTAGGAACAATAATCTGAAATCTGACTTTAGAAACTCCAGTAACTTCGCCGGATGATAGTCCTGCACCCCCTTCGGTGAAAGAACTCGCAGGGACACCAAAAGTGGGCCCTAGGTGCGTCTCGGGATGGGGAACGAGAATCTGGATTCGGATTTCAGAAACCCTTAATTTTGCTGGATATTGCCGAAATGAAGTCCAATGGCTTTGCGTTCGAGTCCCGCGTCCATAAATGTATGTCCTATAGCTTCTAAACTTGAAATTGCTGCCTTGCGAAAACACGATCAACAGAAAATGGCATTGGCAATTCCATCTTTAGGCATGCAGCTACTTTGTTATATGGTGGAGAAACTGCCCATTCTGCATTCAAGCTGCTATTAGTCCTTTATGAAAAATCAGACGCAATGTGTAACATTACAAAAATGCGGAATGGTTACGAATCTGCAATCAGTGTATTATGGCACATAAACAATCACTCGAAGTTTCACATAGAACTTTGTGAGATTTAAACGGTAACGAGACAAATATTCGGTTTTACTGTCTGATGATTTCTGACGGACATTGCAAGTCATTCCTTGCTCTACTTTTGCTCACGAAACACTTCGACTGACCATAAACACGCGTGTTCAATTACAATATGATGATCAACTGAAATATTTTCTAACCAACTGCTGGAACTGCTTAATTATAACTGCATCAAAATACACAATGTATCAAATTGCGAGACAATTTCTATACTGTTGTTCATACAAAAAAAGGACCTGATTGAGAGTGTCTTCCCGGATATACTATATAATTATCTAGGAAAATGACTGGCTCTTTAATTGTGTTACTTAGGCAGGGAAAAAATGTTGATATTGACGAAATAAATTTCCTGATACAGAGGTGTTGCCAGGTGATCTATAATGCCTTTTAAATCAATTGACACTATTGTTGATGAAAACGAAACTGTAAAGTTTTTGAATTCCCTAGATATATTAGGAATGCCACTTCATAATCTTCGGTTGAAGATTGCTTCACGGGTTATTCTGCTGCATAACTTAAACCCAACTAGATTATGTAGTGGTACATGCTTGGTTATCAAAAGAATTACCGGTAATCTTCAAGCAACCGTTTTGATTTTGATTGTAAAGTTTAAAGGAGAAATCGTCCTTTTGCCATATAATATATTGATATCATCGGAATCTCCAATACCATTCAAAAGACTTCAATTATTAATTCGTTTGGTATTCGCGATGACCATAAATAAATCTCAAAGCAAAGCAATGTCTCATTGGGGGCGTGAACTTAGAAAATTCATATTCATCGCATTAGCAAATACATGCATGTTGTATGTTTACGTGTGAGGAAACCACCGAATCTATTTGTGTAAGCATAAGACTTTACTCAAAATATACTTTGTAACGATTTTCGATTAGTTATTCTAAAATTGTTTAATGTTATAATTTAGAATGATGAAAATAACATTAAAAATTGCTAAATATCAACGTTATTCACCTCATTTATAAAATTAAACCTTCATTCGTTGTTACATAACAACTTCGTTAGTAATTCCTGCATTATACTATACTTAAATAGGAGATTAAGAAATTGTAAAATTAAAAACATTATATTGTTTTATGTTTAATTTCAACTCTCCGAAATTGAAATCGAATATTATTTTTAGAGCATTGAATAGCTTAGAATAATATCAAAATCAACGTATTAAAACAAAGCCACAGCACCGCGTGACCCGGTCAGCTGATATATATATATATATATATATGTCATGATTTTTAATACAGAATCAGATTAAAGTTTAAAAAGGAGATCTTTATTCAATCGTTTCGACATCTGTTCTGACACCGAGATCAGGGAGGAAGAAGCACGCCATGGTGGTGGTTTCAAGTGGATAACACTTGAAAAACATATGGTAAGTATCGCTGCTTTGAAGAGGGTCTTGCAAGTTAATGCTGACATATGTTGACTATTAAATCTAACGATCTGGAATTAGACATGTTTATTGGCTAGGCCATATGTTTGGAAGAAATAAATGGGTGATTAGTTTGATACTTGAATATGGGAACGGAGAAAGATGAGTCAAGTGCTGGATAGGGAATTTAATTTTTAATCTAATTTAATTATCCTTACATTTGCCCCCAATTTTAAAAGGGAGTCATGGCGTGGTTTTTTCTCTCTTTACAAACTTAATCAATTTTCAACAAACACAAATCAATACATAGTTATTTAGAAAGACATATTACACACAGTAGAAATATTTAAGCAATAGGAATACTAAAATCAAAATGCAATATAATAAACTAAACTATAACAACAAACACAGTAATGACAATTAATTGAGAAAAATGAATTTCCATACATATAATTGAATATTAGCTTGTTTAAATCTATTCGACATCTAGAATAAGAGCTCGCGTTTCCTCCTATTCCTTTATAATAATAGATTCGTATTATAGCTGATAGATATTTTCAAAAAAAAAATTATGTTGGAAAATAATATATATCAAACAATAAGATAGTAAATATAAAAAATACATGAAATCATACAAATGTTAAAATGATAATTTTGTATAAAAATCTACTCTGGCGCCATCGTAGTAATACCTTATATTGTTACACACATTTTGCATACATGTAATACATTTTTAAAAGATAAAAAAAAATATAGACACTAATAAAATGAAATTATTAATAATATGAAAGCGGTGTATAACACACAACTTCTATGCACTATCCAACACAATAAACAATGTTTTATTTCATATGCGTTATAAAATATAAAAAATTATAAGAATATAAGAGCTCTTTTTTATTATTCTGAGTCGGAAAAGTGGACTCACTTCAATAATAACTTTTAGTATTTCTGAAAATTTTTCACAATATTCATTGTAACTTAATATCGCATGCAATATTTTGAATCTTTCCGTAACCTTCTAAAAAATACGTTTCATAGACAAAAATTCTTGAGTTTCTCTTGCATCACACATTCACTAATAAAACTGTATCACCTTACTTAATTTTGAACACATCTCTCTGAGAAATCTGCGTCATCAACTCACAGATGTTCAGGGATGCTGATAAGAAACAATGAGAGGTGTACATATCAAACTAAACAAGTTTGTCCTCTTAATGTTTCGAGACATATACAAAATTATAATGATTGTATTCTCCTTATCCACTGTATAATATCCAAAATTAGACTTCAAGTTATTAAGTTAATTTTAATTTTAGATAATGAAAATTTTAAGAAATAGTGAATCCTGATAGGTGGCCGGTATATCAAAACGCACAATTTCAAAATATTAAGTTAAAAAAAAAAAAATTAAATGACATGCAATAAGATTACTGCCGGATAAAATAATTAACAAAACAATTAAATTCAGTGGAGAAAAGAGAATGTAACGTGACTTTACTTGTGCTTCTTATCAAAATATCATTAGTATTAGTACATTAATCATTTTCTAAAAACTTAATTTATATTTTTCAACTTTAAAACACCAATTTCTATCATAACTCTTAACTCATTCGACATCTTAAGATAAAATTATGAGAAGTATATTAAAATTTCTCAAACTTTTTTTGTATGACTAAACCTATATACTTTGTTTTCTCAATTAAAATATAAAGAAAATATCTCATTTATAATACAACTATATTATTAAAATTAAATACCATATCATATCATATATTATTCTTTTTCGCCGAAAAGTCTTGTTAAGCAGAACTCAGTTATTTCTGTATTACGTAAGATGTTTCTTTTAGTTATTATCTTCTTCTCATTATTATGGGTATTTTGTTGAATGTAATTAAACTGAAAATTTTCAGATGGATGAAAATGTCTTAAACGAACTGAATGAACCAATTCAGTGTCAGTTTTATTAAGGGCATTGGGTCTATCAATTTCAAATAATACATCAGAACATTTTCTTAAAACGGTTTAAGTGCCTGAATAAGGGGACTTAATTTCCTTGTATTGGGGTATTGAAATTCCTCATACATTACTAAGTCACCAACCTTGAAATCAGCTTCCTGAAATTTTTATCATATCTAATCTTATTTATTTTATAATATTGTTCTGTTCTTTCTTTGGCTAATTTTCTTGCTTCTTCTAAGGGAGGATATATCTCATTATCTTTTAGCGAAATTTTGAAGGGTAAATTACCATACATTAAGTAGGTTGGAGGGAAACCTGTTATTGTATGTGGAGTTTGATTATACTGATGGGTTACTTTTTCTAGAATTTTTGTCCATGGGACTTTATTTGAACTATTACTAATTTCACATTTTAAGCGGGTAATGATGGTTTGATTTACACGTTCAACCTTTCCATTGGTTTGTGGTCTGTGAGAAGTAGTTAATAATTGAGTGACATTATTATGTTTTAAAAATGCTTAAATTTTGAAGAGGTGAACGCAGTATTTCTATCACTTAAAATTTTTTCCGGTATGTGATTCTGAAAGATTTGTCTTAAACAATTTATATAAGTATCTGTTGTTGCATTTTTTGATGGGAAAGTCCAAATGTACCTAGTTGCATGATCAATAATAATGTGTAAATATTTTTAACAGAGTTGTAATAATTTAAACCACCTACACTATCTATCGATAAAAGTTCAAAGGGTTTTTCACAAAGGGGAAGTGATTGCATCAGTCCGTATTTTCTCTGATGTGACTTCTTATTTATTTGACAAGTTTCACAGTGTTTCACATAATTTCGTATATCAGTAATAATGTTTATCCAATAATATTGTGGTGATATTAATTTTAACATGGTAGCTACACCAGGGTGGCCAAATTTTTTATGAGTTGTTTCCATTAATTTCACTCTTAGAGCTTTGGGTACAATTATTTTAGTTAAACCTTGTCTTTTAACTACAAAAACACCATCTCTCTTAAAACATTTAGGAGCTGATGTATT